>VZRI01004375.1:0-31057 GCA_013397515.1 Upupa epops
CCAAGTACAGGGAGACAATCACTCCTATAGATCTGCTGACTGCATATTTCTGATGCAGGCTAGCATGTTTTTGTCCTTCTTGGCCAAAAAACTGAAAATTGGAAAGCTGCAGCATCTACAGTATGTATGTGTGTATGTAACATAATTTAAGTCCTGGTAACTCATGTCGTGCTTCATCTGTCCTCAGACAGTGATTTGTTATATTAGGAGACATCCTTCAGATAACAGAAAGCATTCTTCCCAGACCATATGTTCCAAATTTGGCCTTCATTTCTCTAACTCAAGGGTAGAGCCAGTGTCTCCTTGGAGATCATTATTCTTTATCCATTTATCATGTGAATACTTTGCAGAACAAAACAAAATGGATAATTTAAATGCAGTCCGCTAAACAGGACATCGTGTATCTCTCCAAATTAGCATTACATTGTAGTAACATGGGCAATAAAACTATAATTTCTAATCAATTCTGAAACATCAATTATCTTTCAGAAATGTAATTGTTTAAGGCAAATTTAAGACAAAACTTAAGGAAAAAAAATCACAATAGGTTTTAATATCTGAATTTTATTATAATAAATTATTTGTTATATTAAAATACATTAAAATTATCAGCCAGATGGCAAAATAGCTGAGATTCGGAACATCTATTTTTTCTCATTCTGAAAATTTTAAAAGATTACAAAAGTCAAGAAAGGAACATACATATTTTACAGCACTCATTTCAGGCATCTTGCTCATTTACCTTTTGTTCCAGTTTTCTGTCTTAATTCCATGTTCTGATTTTTCACCAGCACTCAAATGCTGAAGAACAGAGGCCTCTCTGGTTTCACAGTGCCAGCACTGAATAAGCTATTTCATCTGACCTAGTGAGGCCACATCTGGAGTATTGTGTCCAGTTCTGGGCTCCTCAGTTCAGAAGGACACAGAGCTACTGAAGGGTGTCCAGCATAGAGCAAGGATGATGATGAAGGAAGTAGAACACCTCCCTTANGATGATCTTTTGAGGTCCCTTCCGATCCCCAATGATTCTATGATTGTATGGCACTGCATGGTAACGCATGTGGGGAGCTGGAAAACCTTAGTAGTGTCATTTCTAGAATATACATTATCTTAAAGTTAAGACATTTAATTGTTTAAAAGATTGGCAAATGCTCTAACAGTGGGATATGCAAATGTCAGCTAAAAATCAGACCTACTTGGCACATGAGCTTTGCCCTTTATATCAGTTTAACAGCAAACAATTCTAATTCTAGTAGGATTATGCAAGTTTTAGTTTAATGTCTCATATCTGTGCTAAAGTTCTCCAGCTTCTGATGAATATGCGTAGCTACTTGAAATTCTCTGGTGATGAAAGAGAGGATATCTGTTTCACTTTTTCACTCAAGCACCCTTTTCCCTCTAACAAGATGTGGAAAAACCCACTTGACCTACACCAAGAAAATTGGCCCTCTAAATCTTAAATAGAAGCATATTGAAAGTGCGTGAGGAGACATTCTTCTTTTTGTTAGAAATGATTACTTTGAAGCTTCTGTAAAGTTTAGAATGTTTAATGAATTAAAATGATTGTAATATGTGTTTATTACTTTTTTTTTCCCAGTTTCTTCATCAGCTCATTTGAATTCCACATCATGGCAGTGCTTTTTGTACAAGTCAGAAAAGAACACAGACTTTATAGAAATAATTTCAATGAAGAAATGAAGAGTAAAACCCCTTCTTACAATACAAGGAGTAAGTGGTGTTACTTACCATTTGATGGGGTAAAAAACCTTGAGTTTTAAAGATGCCTGTTCCTGTCCACAAATTTTATATACAATAAGGAGCAATAAATTAAAGCCACTTCTTTACTGGACATAACACCCCACCACAAAGAAAGGAAAAATGGACGGGAAAACTTGGATTCACTGCAAATCCTTTCAAGAAATTTAAACGATGAAAAAACGATCCACTTCAGAGAAAGCGTAGCATAGGACAGATCACAGCAGAACAGCATAGCATGGGGTGGAATGGAATAGAATAGACAAATTAATATAATAAGGAATGCCGCAGAGTAGCGTATCATAGAGCTGAGTAGAGTAGAGTAGAGTAGAGTAGAGTAGAGTAGAGTAGAGTAGAGTAGAGTAGAGTAGAGTAGAGTAGAACGGAATAGGATTTCACATAACATCTACTACAACAGCCTGACAAGTATAGGGTTACAGCATGTTATTGAGGGCATTGTCCAAATTCTTCTTGAACAGGCTTGGGGCATTGATCACATCTCTAGGGTGCCTGTTACAGTGTGTGACCATCATCTTCATAAAGAAATGCTTCCTTATGTCTGGGCTGAACCATTCCTGGTGCAGCTTTCAACATTCCTGTGCATCCTATCACTTGGCACTGGGGAAAAGAGATCAGAGCCTTCCTCCCCACTTCCTCTCCCCAGAAAGCTGCAATTGGGAACCAAACCCTGTTAGGACAAGTTTAAAATCCCACGGAAGGTGAATGATCAGAAACAAGATAAGATCCAAACAAAAATCCTGAAGGTAGCATAACAGAGAATGTTATGAAATCAATAATTTGATCTTCAGGGACTATCTCTGTTATAGTTGCACTACTCTAACTATTTAAGGAAGTATTATGAAATACTATTACAAAAGGTATAGAAAGCTTCCAAATGGCTAGCAGTAGCAAGGATAAGAATGGTATTGTGGAGAATTCTATACAAATATTATACAAATATTATTCTATACAAATTTTATACAACTTTGTTGTACAAACATTGATACATTATTAGAGTTTTATGGAATACTAGTGAGGAAATGTGTAATCTGAAAGCCTTCTTCATGCAGATGATAGATCCATCAGTTTTAACGTACTTGTGGATTGCATTCACCGTGATTCAATAATTTAGTCTCTATTCATTTTACTCACTCTACTGGGATTTTCTTAACCATTTTCAATTAGTATTAAAGACACTCAGTAGGAAAAATCATTCCACACAGGAATAAATATTCTCATACAAGAAAATTACTATTTTATTATGTTTCTACTTTTAACATGCAGTTGTATTAATTTTCTTCCATAAGCCAAAAATCAGACATTACAAAAACTAAGGAAAACCAGAAGGAAGAAGCAGGCAGAGAGACAGAAAAAAAGACAGAAGGAAAGAAATAAGTTGAAGCAGAAGCTTCATTCATGCCTTCCTTGCAATAAGGGATTGTTAACATATTTTAAAGTCCTATATCAAATCACTACTGTATTTGAATTGTGCAAATAAAATAAATCCTTCAATTAAGAAATACAAAAATTGCAGAATAAAATAGGAAATGCCACCTGAAGAGGCCTTGAAGAATATTAAGATTTGTTACAGAGCAGGTCATTCCATATGATTTATCTCCTTACTCATAGCTTCTCAAAAAGCACTTAAATTTTATTATTTACTTTCAATATATTTTTCTTCCTCACATAAACATAATCATTCATTGTTACAGTTGTTGTTCCAATGACTTCTAGTGGAACAACACAGGCAGCTGCCATTAGGAAGAAAAAGTGCCTATTTTGTAGTTAAAATTAAAAAATCAAGTTATATTGCAAAACAGTTAGATATAATAAAAACGGATGTCAGAAAGACCTGCTCCACTAACTTTGCAGAGTCTCTTTAATTGCATGGGAAAACCTGAATATGTCCCATTCACAGGCAAGGAAGGGAATTTGGATATTTGTTTTCCTGACCTACATTCGCACTCAGTTTTCTTAGCAGAAAAGAATCAGGGGGCAGGAGACTCATAATAAGAAAAGGTTATCAGGATATGAATTATTGAATAAGATACAAGATATTCAGCCTTTCAAAAGTGATTGAGAACTTTTCTGAGTCACCCAAGAAATTAGGAAATAATCATAGGAATTGTATCAGCACTTGTAAAACACCCTAGAGATTTCAGTCTGGCTAGGCTATTGAAAAGGGGATTTAGCAATACAAAAAAGACAAGGAGCAAGTTCGTATTTGTACCAATTTGTCTTGTTCTTATGCACCAATGGTTTCAGCTGCATTATTTTGAGGCAGCTTTCTCTCCTCTGTTAAAAAATTCAGGGAAAGAAGAACAAATAGCAATTGTTTTAAGTGGAGGTTTTTTCCTTGATCTGGATGTGCATCCTTGATCCACAGCAGATGATCTTTAAGACCACTCAAACTTTCCTTAACACTAGCAATGGAATTTGTCTGTATCCAGTCCAACTCATGTCAGCTTTGCATTAACTCCAACCATAGAAATGGCTTTTTGTTACCAGAATGGGACTGGCTGATGGAAAACTTCTATAATATCTGAAACCTAACACTACACACAAAATTAATATATTTTCTTTAGTAACAGATCACCTAGCATGGTACAGCTCAGAAATCTCTTGTTCAAATAAGTATGACAGAGCAAAACTTCATATGCCTTTATCTATTATCCAAATGTCCTTTGCCTTTTACACAGAATCAGCGTAGAACTGATGAAACACAAAATAACTTCATTATGCACGAGAGTTGGGAACTAGCAAGAAAAGAAGAGGATGCTCTTGAATTTAAGTCTCTGGGAACCATTTCTGGTGTCAAATCTAGCACTAACCAACAACTACATAGGTATTATACTTACACAAATTAGATTTGAATATGAAGATTCCCTCATACCTCTTTGGAAATGCAAAAAGGTTTTAAAGATGGTTTAACCGTGCTGCACCACTAGTAATGTCAGTAACAGGTGAAATGTCTCCAGCACAAATGAAAATTAGACTTTTCATTGGAAACTACACTCTGAATGTAGTTCTCTGATGAGCTGAACACCCCTTAAAAGCAACAGGAACTAAACATATTCAACATTTTCAGTGGATCGAGTTTTACTGAGTGAAAATTAGTAGGTTTACACAAATTCTGCAGATAATTCCATAATGCCCAGACATAATCAGGTATGCAGAGATTAAAATACTCAGAGCTATCTTCAGATTCTCCTCCCTGGAGATGGTGTGTAATATATGTTAAATCCAATCAGTGCCTTTCAGCTTTCTTCTCTGTCACAGAGTTTCAGTTTACTAATTAGAAATGTTCAGCTGCAATTCCTTTACATCACTTTCTCTCACGTTAGATTTCAGTCACCTTTGAGAATTAAAAAAGGTTGCACCACCATTTGTCAAGGTCACAGCAAGAAAGGGTTTGCATTAATTTTAGATGGGCAAAGATAAGAAATATTGTAATTGCTGCATTTAACCATTCACTGCACTAATTCTCTTTCTACTTCACAGACAGGCAATTAGGGACTTTATTCAAAATGTATTAATTGCACAACTGTCACTAAAGCTGTGATTTTTAAGAGTTCATTTGCTTTTATTTTAATGGGAATATTACAGAAATGTAATAATTTTTCAAGACAATGACCCAATCATTGAACATTTAGTAAGTAAAAATGGCTCTCAGTAGGTTTGGCCACAGGTGGAGCCTCCATTAAAATTAGAGCTGGGAGGGTCCAGTCCTGCAAGGCACCGACTGCTATCTGCCTCTTCAGTTTGACAGAAAGACCAGGAAAATTCCCCAGAATGTTTCTAATTTGCAGCAGGAAAGAAAAAAAATCAAAACTGCAATCAAATGCTCTTCATTTGTGAAAACTCCAAGTCCTGCTGCTAGTTAGTGCAGCAAAACTGTTTCTGTTTCAACCAAGTCAGAGCCAGTGCAATGAGTTGACCCCAGAGCTCTTCCAAACATGGTTTCAGCACTCTCCACCATCCCGTGAGCTCTCTTGAATGAATGTCCTTGTAAAGACTAACAGATACATTTTGCATGTTCCTTATTTTATTTGTTGAGAATCAGAGGCATTGCTTTAGAGGGATTTGTTTTATTCTTTTTAGATATTTAACTCAAAAGAATGTTGTCTTCTCTGTTTCAAAGCAACATATTTTTCTTCAAAGTGTTAGAATCTGGGTGGCCTGACAACCTTTTGCAGCATCTTTTTCATGGTTTTGTTTCATCATCACTAAGTACATCTCTCAGGTAGGATCACTTTTGCAGACTGTAAGGATTGGGGAACTTTCTTTTGTTGACTACAGTGCTGCTCTCCAGTCAATATAATTTTCTGTCCTGATTTTGCTGATATAGGTTTGCTTTATCATGTCATACTGTGCTGGCCCAAAAGCTTTCCTTGGGATGCACAAAGGCATCCATAGTTTTTTCCTTAATGAAAATATGCTGGCTTGTGGATTTGTTTCTTTACTGCACAACATTTTCAAGATGAGAGGCTGACCTCCAGAGGTTCCTTCCAATTTCAAACATGCTGTACCCAGAATGGGACTCCAGTGAGATCCAGGATCCACCTGGAAAGGGAATCCAATTGTGCTTTAAAGCACTGTAGTCACAGGTCTGAAAGCCAATTTCCAATACAAAGATTTAAAACAAGTAGAAAACCAAGAAACATTTTATTCACTACTATGCTCTCTATCAAGAACAGCCTTCTCAAGTGAAGAAAAATTTGAAATCTCTCAGTAGTCTAAAACTGAAACTCGGAACACAATGAAAATCATTGTCATTTTCCATCTCATAACTTTAGGCTGTGAAGGAAGGACATACTCAAGGTTTTGAACATTTGGTTTAACAATACTGATATAGTGTAGCATGTCTTCTGACAAGCTCCAGTGCACCCAAGATATTCTCTCCTCATGATCCCCTGGCTAAACCATAATACAATTAAACTGATAACCATGATTATAATTGTCAGATATTCTGAAACAAAGAATACCTAAAGCACTTCACGGAACATGTACTTTGAAATTCCAGACAATTTTAATAATTTCTGTGCCTCTACTTTTCTAATTCAAACTTTGCTAAAAGAAGGTGAAAGTATAGGACATTTCTCCTAGGTGCAACCTTGGTGAAGACTGTCCTAATGCTGTTTCCCACCAACCTCCTGACAGTGCTGGCAGAGGCAGGAGAAGACTGAATCAGAGGCAGATGCACTGAGAAAAGAAGCTGAGAGACCTCCCAGGAGAGAGGCTGTGAGGCGGAAACAGGTTCCAAAGATGTTCCCAGGCTGAAAATTAACACTGAGACAGAGTGGCTTCACGCCCTTTGTTCTGAAGAAAACAGAATGAGGAGCAATCATTTATAGAAAAAGATTATTTTACACTTTGTCTATGATTACTCTAATTATGTGTATTGCCTACCATGGCCCTGCCTGCCTTTGGCCATGAAATATATCTGTTTCTAGAGTAAAGGCAAATCACTGAGTCTCAGAGACGAAGTTCCCCCTCAGTACTGAAAAGCTCAAATTTGTAGCAAATGCTAAAGTGACCATGGCCCATGAAATCTCACCAGTGCTGCTCAAATCACAACCTTTCTTGAGTAGCTTTTAGAAATGCTAAGATTTCAAGTGAACTTTGCTGAAAAGAAGACTTGTCTTGATGTTCTGAAACATAATCACTTGATTAAGCNGTCAAATAATTTCAGTTGAAAGGGACCTACAACAACTGTCTACCCATCTGCCTGACCACTTCAGGATTAACCAAAAATTACAGGATGCTTTTTAGGGCGTTGTCCAAATCCTAGTTAAACAACGATAGGCTCGAGGCATCAATCATCTCTCTAGGAAGCTTCTTTCAGTGTCTAACCACAGTTTTGGTAAAAATGTTCTTCTTAATGTNGTGATTAAGCTGCTGTAAAAGTAATGGTGGTAAAATAAAACTACTCACAGTATGTGATGGCATCGGCAAGGTTGGGGTCAGATTGAAGTGAATTGCTAACAACAATACAGCAGCAGCCTCTGTCTGGAAAGTTGTGCAAATTTAACTCAATAAAATATGTTTTTCCTTTCTAAAACATGGATCAAGTGGCTTTATAAGCAACATTTTTATGCATGAGAAGCAAGTTAAAAAAATAGGGTAACCTTAATACTTAATTTTAAAATAGAATAGAATAGAATAGAATAGAATAGAATAGAATAGAATAGAATAGAATAGAATAGAATAGAATAGAATAGAATAGAATAGAATAATACAGTCAAATAATTTCAGTTGAAAGGGACCTACAACAACTGTCTACCCATCTGCCTGACCACTTCAGGATTAACCAAAAATTACAGGATGCTTTTTAGGGCGTTGTCCAAATCCTAGTTAAACAACGATAGGCTCGAGGCATCAATCATCTCTCTAGGAAGCTTGTTTCAGTGTTTAACCACAGTTTTGGTAAAAATGTTCTTCCTAATGTCCAATTTGAACTTCCCTTGGTGCAGCTCTGAACTATTCTTATGCATTCCTGACACTGGGTACCCGGGGAGAAGAGATCAGCATTTCTCTCTCCACTTCCCATCCTCATGGGGCTGCAGATAGCAATGAAGCAACACCTCAGCCTCCTTTTCTTCAAACTACAAAAGCTCAGAGTCCTTAGCCACTCCCCACATGTGTTTCTTCCATCTCTTTCACCAGCCTTTTGGCCTCATCTGAACACATTCGAGGACCTTCAGGTCCCTCCTAAATTGTGGGGCCCAAATCTGCACACAGTACTCAACGTGAATGAATAGAAACCAATGCTGATTAAAGCAGGGTAATCGCCTCTTGACCAACTGGTTTGATGCATCCCAGGGTGGGGTTTGCAATCTTGACTGCCAGACCAGACACTGCTGACTCCTTTGAGCTGCAGTATCCCCAGATCCCTTTCTGCAGGGCTGCTCTCCAGTCACTCCTCTCTGAGTTTATACTTTTGCCTGGTGATACTCCACCCTAGGTGCAGGCTCTAGCATTTGGACTTGTTAAATTTCATACCATTAATCATTACTCAAGATAGTGCTGTAAGAATTCTATAGTCATGTCCACTGCTCACAGGCAAGTTGGATGTCTCAACCCCACCGTCACACTCAAAGCCCATTGCCATGCTCAGCCATGTAGCCAGGCTCTTTTTCCTTGCTTTGTTCCTATGAAGATTGCCTTGGTGCATCTGCTTATCAAGCTGCTGTGTCTAACTTCTGAATCTGGATTGTCTGTTCCTGCAATGTCAGTGCTTGGCAAGCATGCTCACATCACCGAGAACTTGAATGAAGAAGACTCTTAAACACCTGCTTTAAAGATGGCACCCTTGGTTTTAGTTATAGCCTACAGTTTTTGGACATGGGTGTTGGTAGATATAAAGGATCCTAGGGCCGATTCATTTAAGCAAACATAGCTGATATGAATTTCCATGTACCATTGCAATAAGGAAGTTTTCCAAACGTCTTTTATGTTTCCTTTAACAGAAATAACTCTGCGGTAACAAACCGATATACTTCATATTTTACATCTAGCAGAAGTCCCTTTTATTTGTTCACTGTTTTGTCATTTCTTTCCTGGGATGCCCAGCCATCCATGAACAGAGTGGAAATGTTTCACTTTTGCTTTAATCCCAGGCAACTACACCTACACAAAAATCTGAACAGCAGTAACAAAAGCAGCCCCGTAAGGAATCAGGACTTAAGCCAATTCTAACTAATCCTGTTTCCTTAAGACTCCTGAATGGCACATATATCCACAGGTTCCCACTGTTATTCAGCTAAAAGAGGCACTGTGGGTTAGTGCTGTGAGTCCAATAATACTGCTTTAGCTGCTCAAAGATATCTCTTCATTTCACCTCCAAAAGAGCTGAACAAAAAGAGGGAACTGTTTTGCCCTTTGGTACCTAATGGAAACTTTTATCTTCTACCTATTACATTTTCAGAAATAAAGGTGACAAAGAAAGTTGACTGAAACTGAAGTGGAAAGGAATCTTAAGGAGGTATATTTCTGCTCTGAGCTACTTTACTGTGAATCACAAACACTATTACTTGTGTAAATGGCATCATTCAAATAAAGTTAGGGCCTGT
This sequence comes from Upupa epops, assembly GCA_013397515.1. NCBI lineage: Eukaryota > Metazoa > Chordata > Aves > Bucerotiformes > Upupidae > Upupa > Upupa epops. Next base: position 9,828 of record VZRI01004375.1, read on the forward strand.
GTAAATAAAAGCTAGTCCTAATGATACTGATTTTCAGCAAGATCACACCTGGTATGTCAGTGCACCACTAGTGCATCTTTCAAGTTCTAATAGGCTCTGTGAACTGAAGAATATTCTATTCTCGTCTATAAGAATGCAGATACTGCTTCTGCTTGCTATCAAGACCTCAAGGAAACAAATATTTTACTTTTTGTTTGTTGTGTATGAAAAATTGTACAATGATTTTCTGCATCTTCTAAGAGGAAGTTATCTCTTCTACTGCATAAGGTTTTACAAATATGGATGGCTTCAGGTATATCTAACAAATTCTTATGCTACCAACAAGTACTAAATGTAGCTGCCTTGCATGTAAAATTATTGATATGGAAGTTTCCAAACTCTATCTATCTATGAGAATATTAAGTAAGAAGTAAAATAACCAATTTAATTGGTGAGGATATTAGTTCTGATAATTGCATCAGGTGATTTACTCTTTGGCATTAGTTACATTTTTTTAGAATTAATCTGATATGTGTAAACACTCTCTATAAATGAGATGTATCTATATAAAAACAGAACAAAAACCTTTAATTTTGCAAGATACACTCATTTCTTAATGGTTAACACATCAAAAACTTTCCTTTCAACTTACTAGCACATCCTTCTTATCTCAGACTGGTCATTGCTCACTTGTTGACAGTATTCCTTAAAACCATATGCTTTTCTGTTTATTGTTAGTGTATTAGGAGCACTGTGGACTCTGTAATAACCTATTTTTCCTTTGGAACTTACAATGGCATTTCATCCTTTCCACTTAAGCACAGAGACATTCAGCTGAGTATCATCAAACACTTTTAAGGCTGTGATTCTACCACATGACATTTCAAGTTTTCGAGGCCTCACCATTTGTCTAACTTTTCCCACAGCCTCATTTCGAAAGATGTTTCATGTGGGAAGCTTTAACATGTTTTCTATTTACTGGGGTTCTGTGGAATCTTAAAAATGAGATTTATGTATGCGTACGAGTGTGTGAGACTCAAAGCTGTTTATGATGTCAATACCCTGGAACACATTCTTATTAGAAAGCCTTCTGCTTTTATTTTTACTGTGGGGAAAAAAAAGAATAACATTGTGCTTCTGGTACCTCTTCCTTTTCTTTGTAAAGCGAAAAGAAATGAAAAGACTTCTGTGCTTTTGTCTGAGCCTGAATAACATTTACTCCTAAGAAAGTACATCATAACTATTTCACCAATATTCTCTAAGCTGTGTGTGATTCATGATAGTTGCTGCTTGTGCCCTGAAAGGATATGCTATTTAAAAAGATATTGTGTGATTCCATGACAACTGTCAGGTGCCTTAAGAAGCTTTTCTTTATTGAAATTCTGCAGGTGAGTTTTTATACTTTAAAATAAGAGACATGAAGCTGTGGTGGATTTTTCCTCAGTGCATGAGGAACCTGCAAATTAAAGTCAAGCATTATTTTTATACCTGCCTGTAGGATTCACAAGGACCAATTGCAACAGCTGCTCTGGAAAGTCAAACAAAACACACTGCCCCACATGCTGCTGTATAAAAATAACAAGCGCAATTTTTTAGCCAAACTTCTTTCTTCTTTTAGATGTTGCTGACTGCAGCAGAATCATGACTGTGTACTGTCCTTTTCCCTTTGCAGAGATGTCAGGGAAGCTTTTTTGAAAAATAGGAGAAATCTACCTTGCAAGAACTTTATTTCATTTTTCCATTTAGTTATTTCACTTGTTTTAAACCACTTCATTTAATAAATAATTACTGATCGGTTGCAGAGTTGAATACATGTGGTATCTAATTTTTAATTAGCAGACGGTATTCAGACAACCTCTGGTGTTTGTCTGACTCCTGGGATCACTGGTACAAATTACTTTTCCTGTTGCCTTTACCCTCCCAGGAACACAAAAGCAACCCTCAGTGGTAACATCTTAATATCTATTTCAGCTTCTGGACACAGGATCAGCTTCCACTTAAGCAACTACAATAAAGCAAGCCATTAAAAGAGTTGATTTACATATTTAGAAAGCCTCATTTCCATTGATCCCACTGAGAGCTTATGATAGGCTTTGAAGCCTGGAGGATCAATTTATCATCATCTTCATTAGCTGAAAAAACTTATCACTTGATCTGGTGCTCCCCGAAGATGATAGGAAGACTTACTGCCTTTAGCTTGCTTTGGATGACATTAGGATCTCATGGTCCAACCCTGCAAACCAAAATGAAGAGAAGTACTGCAGCACTCCTTTTGCCCCCTGTGATGCTTGAAAACTGAGATGTAAAAAGCAGGTAGTTGAGACAGTGCAAAAGAGATAAAAATGAAGAAGCAGCTCCTTTTAATCTCTCAGTTTAATTTCACAGCACAAAATAAGGTTTATTTTTATCACAGAAATATTGATGTGTTTAAAAACGTTTCACCTGTCTGAAACTGCACAGACCTCAGGATTTCATGGGAGCAGTTCAAAAATTTCTCAGCAAAAATCTGAAGGATGGAAGAGCTTGATCTGTTCAGTGTATCAATAATGGCTGTCACAAATGGGAGAGGTTTCTTAGCTGCTGCTCATGCCTGATAAGGATACTCTCAACACCTGCTGGCAATAACTTGACTTTCAGTAAGCTGTATTAACCTTGATTCTCTGTTTGTTTACTTTGTAACTCTGCTAAGATGCTACTACTTTCTGCATGTGTGCTTTCAACTCTGTCAGTGACTTACCTATGCCTAGCAGAGAAAGATTCAGTCATCTGGCACAGAACAGCTGAAGTCATTACTGAATACCAGTGTCTCTATGTAGGAAACCACATAGGTTAATGATGGGCAGAGACTCCTCCACTTTGAATGAGAAATCTGTGACAGCATCTGTTGCATGTATAGAGGAAGACATTAGAGGTCAAGTTTTCAGTTTGTCTCTTATGAGACACCCAGGAATGTATTTCCTCTTTGTAACAGCAAAAAGCCCTAGATCATACTCAGATTGAGAGGGGGGACCTCAGCTTCAGCAGAACTTTCTAAGCACTGTTATTTAAACTTTGTTTTCCAGTGAAAATTTCTGTGATCCTACCTTAGTTCTGCCCATCTGCCTTTCCTCCCAAATAACTTACCTTCCCAATTAGCACTAGAGAGTGGCACCCAAGCTGTTGAAAAATTCCCCAGCTGCTAAAGAAAAATGCTTCTTACAAGTCCGAAGAAAGACAGCTGAGACAGACTGTTTAGGGCCTTCACCGACTGAAATGCTGAAGTGGAGATTCAACCTTGATTAGATGTCAGAGGATCCATGTAGAGTGAGTCATTACTCACATGGTTAAGAACTGAAATGCTTCATTCATAGATCTCACCAGTTTAGACATCGTAGAATCAAAGAATCATTAGGGATTGGAAGGGACCTCTAAAGATCATCTAGTCCAATCCCCCTGCCACAGCAGGATCACCCAAACCAAGTCACACAGGAACACATCCAGGCGGGTCTTGAACGTCTCCAGAGAAGGAGACTTCACAACCCCCCTGGGCAGCCTGTTCCAATGCTGCGTTACCCTCACTGTGAAGAAGTTCCTTCTGATATTTATATGGAACCTCCTATGTTCCAGCTTGCACCAGCTGCCCCTTGTCCTATCACTAGAGGACACTGAGAAGAGCCTGGCTCCATCCTCCTGACATCCACCCCTCATATATTTCTAGACATTAATGAGGTCACCCCTCAGACTCCTCTTCTCCAAGCTCAAGAGACCCAGTTCTCTCAGCCTTTTCTCATAAGGGAGGCGTTCTACTTCATCATCTTTTTTGCTGTATGCTGGACACCCTCCAGCAGCTCTGTGTCCTTCTTGAACTGAGGAGCCCAGAACTGGACACAATACTGCAGATGCAGTCTCACTAGTGCAGAGCAGAGGGGGAGAAGAACCTCCCTTGATCTGCTAATCACTCCCCTTCTCTCCCCTTCTGATCCCCCCCAGGATGCTGTTGGCCCTCTTTGCCACAAGAGCACACTGCTGGCTCATAGTCATCCTGCTGTCCACAAGGAGCCCCAGGTCTCTTTCTCCTGCATTGCTGTCCAACAGTTCAGTCCGCAACCTATACTGTCCCAGGGGTTGTTCTTGCCCAGACGCATGACTCTACAAAGTCAACCAACCTCAAAAGAAAGTTGTAGGGCACCAGGCATCCTTAGTTATCATATTGATCCTCCTAGTTTTTCTAAGAGTTTCACATGCAAGCTCTGGCAAGGCCATGCTTGCTTTCTTATTCTTAGAGTTCACAGCAGGTGAACAATTAATATTAAATGACACATTTGATTAATCTTGTTTTCTCAAATAACTTTTCTCTCCTCCTTAAAAAATACATCTGAGAAAATGATGTTAATTTTTCGAATAAAGTCACAAATTCTCTGGTAACTCATTGTCCTGTGGTCAGTTTGAGAAATATCTGCTGTAAATGAATCAGAATTAAAGCTTGTCAGTTGGGCACAAGCTATAAACTAGTTCTTCACTCGCATAGGCAATGAATGCAATCCAGACCTAGGCAAAACAGATTTTGGAATTCAAGTAGATCTTCCAGAGTGTTAGGTGATGTATGTGCAAACATAACCCTTCAAGCTACAGTCTGTCTCAGAAGACATCTGTTACATAAAGTGCTTATTTTGTTTTCAGAATTCCTATGAAAGTCGCTGGGAATCCTTGCAATGGAAGGGGCAATGGAACATACGATGAAATTATGCATTGTACTTCTTAAACTTCATTAAAAAATGCCATTAGATTTCCATCAAACTTGAGACTGGATTCTCCATCAGCTGCCTTATGGAGAGGAAGTATTTTCAGAGAGCAAAGCTGTAGCTGGATGAAGGAACAAAAGCAACTCAGGGAACTCCTATGTGAAATAAGCACCTCTTGCTGAAATTGTACCCTGAGATCTGATCCCAAAAGCAAACCTCAGAGATATTGACACTATGGGAAAAAAAGTACTGAGAACAATTTTTTGCCTTCAAATGCTTCTGTACATGTTAGAATTTATAAATGCCCCCAAGGTAATCTTTATGTTGTTTTGGACTACTGACTTTATAAAAAGTTACATACAATTAAAATTATTTTCTCTTAAACTAGTTGAACAAATGTAAGTACAGGAAATGACAAGTCAGCAGAAAAAGCTACGTAAAGAAGCAATCCATTCATTGCTGCTTTCTTTCTCAAATTTTTTCTGTGTTAAATTGAATAGGTAAATTATTTATTTTACTTTATTGTTTATTGTGGTCTTCTACATTGTATTATTTAATTTATTATTAGTTCTTCCATCTCTCCCCCTGGAAAGATGCTATTTTGTCCTTTAAATTAAAATTCACCTTACTACTTGCAATCCAACTTGATTTTCTTTTCTACTGTTTTCTTACAACCTTCTGGGTTCCTCAGCATCTTCTTCCTCTCTTTACCAGTTTTTCTTACTAAGGAGCATGTGACTCATTACAAGATTTATTCTGTTTAAAAGAAAGACATAAAAGATGAGCACTCATACAAATACCTGCCTAGTTTCAAAACCTGTGTAGGGACCCCTTCCCTCAGAGCACACAGGCTACTCTATCCTTTTGAGTGAACCAACTCAACAACCAGAACTATTGCCTTGCAGGCTGTGCTAAGATGTAGACAACCACAGAGTAACCTTGAAGTACTTTTCAATTCTCTTGCAAGTGATAGGTTGGGTGGCACTCTGACCTTGCTTTTGACAAGGGACAGCATCCCACCATGCCATCTCCAGTCAGCTATGGGCTGGGATAGCGCCCTCATGTTTGCCCCCCTTGGCAGGTTCTCAGCTGCATGGACAGTTTTGGGAAGCCAAGGGGCTTTCCAGATGCCATTACATGGCACAATGTCTTTGGTACCACATTTGTTAGACATGGTGAAAAGGGGCAATGAGTCTCTGTTGGCTACAACTTCATCTGCTCTGTTGCTGTAACACGGAGCCAAAGAACTCCTGCTCCATCATGTGTTTTTTCCATTGTTTTCACTCTAATTAATCTCGAATGCTTGAGATCAGAAATTGCAAAGTAAAAGATGAGCTTAACTTGGGCCTTTATTGAGAAAATTAACACAAGCAGGACGTGGAGAAAAAAAGCGAATCCTCACAGCTCCCATGGGCAGTGTGAAAAGGGCCACTGCAGTGTTTCCCAACCCCATGGGGCACCTGCATGCACAGGGAGCTGTTGCTATCCCCAGCCCTGAGCCCTGAGTATAGTGTAGTGAGACACCAAGCCTACAGAATATGTCTCTGCTTGGGGATATGTTATGTCCACCAGGACTCTTTTGGCCAGCAGACTTGTTTTTAGGTGCTGGACAGTCAGTGTCTCATTTTTGGAGGACACACATCTTTTTCATGTAGAGAACTGCGGAAGTGCAGGCACATGCACATCCTAAGTTTGGCTTCAAATCCCAAAACAAAGCCAGGAAAGCATAGAAACCCAGAGCTGTATCATTAGCTTTTGTACTTTCAGGGGGCACCTAACTTGGCATTTATACAGTAGGAGTTACATTATTTCAGTGTTCATGGCACATGTTTACCAGAAAGGAGATATTTCATTAAACATAAACTGCTGAAGAGAGCATTTACTGTAATCTGACTAAATGCCTAATTACATAGCAAGAGAACATTTATTAGATCTATTATGGTCTAACAAATATGTGAGCACTATATATTAATACTTTAAAGTACTCTATTGATTGCACCTCATTAGTTAAACAGCCCTCTGTTGAAAGCACAGTAGAAGTTCTTACATTGCCAACAATCTTGGCTCCTATTTTTTTTACTACCTCAGCAGTGGTTTCTTTACTGTGTTTACACTTTCCCAGGCATTTACTCAAATCCCCAACATATGTGTAACATTTAGTTTCCAGCTGTCTAACTTTGTGGAAATAAAATGCACAATCTCTCACTTTGTGATGCTTTGAAGCTACAGTCCAAGATACAAAAGTTCACCCTGAAGTTACCTGAAAATTTCCTATGAGAATACAGGGCCTAATAAAAGGTCTTCCTCATGGTACACATTTTGCTAAAACAAGCACAGCCTTAAGAGTAAATGTGATGTTTTGTCATTAAAAGTCTGTTTACAACATTATTTTTGAAATCCCATTATAATACTGAAAAGAAAAGGAGCAAGTTCACCTTGCTATCATTTTTTAAAGCATGTGGCTTAGCATGAATTTGGCAGTTGGTATCACTATGTATTCAATAGGTCATGCAAATCTCTTTAGAATTAATGACAATCATGGATATTATACATCCCTTCCTCTTACCTCACCGTGATTGTAAACAATATTTAAGTTTTTAAAAAAACATTCTTGACTTTTTTGATACCATGGTTAATATATGTTAATAAATCTTCAGAATTTTTCTTAAAGATGTCATGAAAGGAGGGCAAAATAGTTAAAATGTGAAATAGAAGGCATTTGAGTATTTCAGTAGTATCTTTCCCCTTACCTTTAACTACAGGATGTTTTTATGAGGAAGAAATTCCTTTTCTGCCCTTGTGACAGCTCCCCAAGGTGGTGCTTCTGCTGTTCTTACACAGACAGCTTTAATACCAGTGCATAAATTTGCAGGATGTTTTTCAGTAGAAAGGCAGAGAAGCTCCTTCTCAGATGGTGGTGATTTCATATTGAGCTCTTTGTTGACCTTCTCTGACTGATGGTTTCCTAAAGAACTGAGGCAATAGACCTTTGTATCTTCTCATGTCCACCATAATTTTACTCGTGGCATTCAGTTTATAATTGAGACATTTTCTCCTGAGTATCAGTTAGCAAGAATATAATGATAATTTTTTATGTCTGTCAGTTTTCAGCTCATTCATTGTATGTATTACTGTTGTTTTGCTTCTGCAAGAGTTCAATTTTTATATCCACGAAGACAATACTGAAAACATTATCCCTCTAAAGCATTTGTGTTTTGCTTACATTTGAGCAAATCTTACTCCTCCGGATCTTTTCATACTTAATAAGTCCTAATACAAAAGTGAAAATTCCACGTCACACTTAATTTTCACATTCCCTTTCTTTACTCACCCTATACCAAAACAGTTCATCCCTCTGGATTTGTCACTTGCGGTCTCAAATTCATTTTGTCAAAGTTTCCTGCTGTTGTATCTTGTCTAAACTCAATAGTCAAGCTGTCTAAATGTTGCTGTCATTCCTGCTTACATTAGTGCTGTTGAATTATCCATTTAGCATTGCCTACAAGGCAGAGGTTGTTTTCCCTTTCCAGCTGTCGCTGTTGCTGTGTTTAGAAACAACTTTTCTTTCTGGACCCTACTGGACCCTTCTACATAACCTTGAGCTTATACTTAAAATTTGGCTTTAATATCCATGGTAAGGCAATGCTATACTAAAATAACTAGAATAATTAATTTACTCAATACCTGTAAGTTTTTCTTGTCTAAGAAAGACACCAGGCACGTATTAAGTCCAACAAAGCTACTCAAAATCACTTCTTATCAGTGGAGGACCTACATGTTAATCAATTCAACTGTGAGCATTAGTCCTCATTTTCCTGGTCAGATCGAAGAGGGTAAGCTCTAGACGGGTTGTCTGCCTAGGCAAACTGCCCAACCCAAAGAGTCTGTCACTGAATGCCCAATGAATTTTGCCCAATCAATTGGTCACCAGTGCAAACAATTTTGCTGCCCCTGGAATTTGGCTGCCCAAGGTAAGGTGACCACCTGTTCTTCCTCTGTGCTCAAAATCCCTGTTTAGGGCAAAAAAGCCCCTTCTCAGGGCTCATTAACTATTTTGCAAGAAGGAAAAACAACAAAGAATACTAGTAGGCAAACACTATGTAATTTGTTTTTCCCAGTAAATGTTTCCAGATAAAGCGATATACCACCAGTATCTCCAAATGTCTGTGCAGATGCACACCATCGCTAACTATGTGACAGGCTATGGAAAGGATTAGTTTTACAAAACACATTATGCTGGCAGACGATAGTACCACAAAGAACATTAACTTTTATCTAAACACAGAAATCTACATGGACTAATTAGTCTTGTTTCGAAAACAAAACTCATCAACAGCCACAACCATGGTGAGAATTAACTATAATATGAAGTTCCAGAGGGACATTGTGCACAGTCCACAATATATTTAATTAGTTCTGTTTTCTTGCAGTTACATAAACTAGTTTCATCATTCTGATACTGCATTTTAAGTTACATTTCTTATTCATTTAAAGTTCTTTCAGTGCTATAATTGACAGTAGTTAATGGTACTTGCCAGACTTCTGCATCCAACCTAATTACATGCTGTTGTCCTACAAATTAGTTTTAGATATATTTTGAACTCTTTATTTATGCTCAGTGCACTCCACTGCAAAGAAGAAGAGTGTTATTCTAGTCTCCAGGAAACTGTGCATGGATAAAATAATCCACAGCGAGGGTGCTGAATCGCAGATACAAAAACATGACTGCACAACAAATATTCCTAAACTGTGGATGCTGAAATGGAGCAACAGAACCTTTAGTAAAATGTACGTTAAATGTTAACAAGATACAGAATCCAAGCAGATGTACGGTAAATCTGGAGATGACTATCTAAAATGACTGGTCAATTAAGCCTGGCCATTTTCTTATATGGACCTAATTCTAATTATTCTGAAGAAAAATGTCCCATTAGACCACTGCTTCATAGGACAGGAGAAACAATGAGTGATAGAGGAGGAGCTGGTTGCTCTAATGAGTGACTCACATGACATCTGGGCTTTGCCAGAGCAACTGAGGGAATTTTAAAGGGCTGCTAAGAACAAGTCCATGGCAGAGGAGCTAATCTTGGCTTAACAGAGGTTCCTTTTCTGTCTTTTGAAAGCTTCCCTCTCAAGAGAGACATGAAGAAGGAGGAGTGGGTCACTAGCCAGTGACTGAAAGGACATCAGGGCATTGCCCTGCCTCTCCACCTATAATGCCTTCAAGGAGTGCAAGTCACCAGGAGAGTGGTGAACATGGCAAGCAAACAAGATGTGGTGCAGCATAAGAGTGTGGTGCATTGTGTGATGCATCAGTTTGTGCAGGGCAAGCAGAGTGAGCAGCGCTCAAGGGATCCTGGAGCATCGGCAGTTACCTGTGTCATGAGTCATTAGTGATACTCACGGAGTAAAGGTGAGCACTTGGTTCAGAGCTGCACTTACAGCTGGGAGTTCTGCACCAACCACCCCAGTGGTGACCAGTGCTTCCACACAGACAGAGGTAAGGAAGAGGGACTTAGCTGCACTCATCGTGGGTTTTGGGAAATGCATAGACTTCTCCTGTGGGGCAGGAGACTGATGCCAGTCCTGTATGTAAACCTTTTGCAGCAGGTGGCCGAACTGAAGAAAGCAGCAAGAANCCAGTCCTGTATATAAAAGGTGTAAACAACTGGAGGACCTTTTGCAGCAGGTGACCGAACTGAAGAAAGCAGCAAGAAGGCTACGAAACAATAGAGAGGCAGTAAGTGAGCAAATAGCTCTGCCAACCAACACAGAAAGGGGGGAAGTGAACAAAGACAGCAAAGAAAGAGTGGAAGATGGTGAAGACAAAATCCCAAAGGAAGAACAGACTCCCCCTCAAACCCAAGGTGCACTGCAGAAGTGCTTTACAGTGCTGCAGGGAAAGAGCAACCCAAGCAAAGTAGGTCACCTGAGCAGAGGAAGGAAACCCACTCAGCTCCCTGTATAACAACCGGTGCCCAGAAGAAACAGTGAAGGGTAATTGTAGTAGGAGACTCTCTTTTCAGAGGCGCTGAGAAACCTGTTTGCAGACATAACCCACTTACTAGAGAGGCCTGCAGCTTACCAGGGCACAAGTTAAGGCTATCACTCAAAGATTGCCAAAACACATGCATTCTTCTGATTACTATCCTCTCTTACTATTTCATGTGGGCACCAATGATACAGAAAGGGGTAATGTGAAAACTGTAAGGACGGTTTACAGGGCACTGGGAGCAGCAGTGGACTCGGGAGCAGTCAAAGGAAAAGGGCAGAGAAGGGCAGACAGAATTAGTAAAGTCAACAAATTGTTGGAGGAATGATGCCATAATCAGGGCTTTGGTTACCTCGATCATAAAGCTTTTTATTATAAACCTGGCCTGCTGAGGGCTTGCGGGGTCCACCTGGCAGAGAAGGGGGAAATATTCTTTGGCTAGAAGCTGGCCGACTTAGTTAGGAGGGCTTTAAACTAGGAAGAATGAGAGAGGGTATCCTCAGTTCACCCCATACCCATCACTTTGAGGTCAGACCAACTAGCAGATGCTCTGAGCCTGGAAAAGAATCACAAAGCAACAGGAAAGCAAGTGTATGGTTAGTTACAAGCCCTACCAGCAAGGCTGCTTTTAAGGAAGCACATCTCAAATGCCTCTATGCCAACGCACAAAGCATGTGAAATAAACACATCTGCCTGCCTTCAGGGCTGTGACGTTATTGGTACCACTGAGATGTGGTGGGATGGCTTGGATGGCTCCCATGAGTGGAACGTGGGGATGGCTGGGTACAAACTAAATAGGAAGGACAGGAAGGGCAGAAGAAGGAAGGGTGTTGCCCTCTACGTCAATCACCAGCTGGAGTCCCTGGAGATTCACCTGGAAATGAATGAGGAATGGAAAAAGACCCTACGGGTTAGAAAAAAAGGAAAGTTAGGGGCAAATGATATCGTAGTGGGTGTCTGATATGGGCCACCCAACCAGGATTACTGAGTGGATGAAGCCCCCTTTAAACAGATAAAATCTGCTTTGCACTTGCAAGCCATGGTCCTGATGGGGGACTTCAACCACCCTGACATCTGCTTGGCGGGACAACACAGCAAAGCACTAGCATTCCAGGAAGTTCCTGGAGTGCACTGATGACAACTTTCTCCTCCAAATCGTAGAGAAACCAACCAGAAAGGGAGCTTTGCTAGACCTTGTACTCACCAACAGAGACAGGTTAATGAGTAATTTAACACTTAATGGGAGACTAGGCTGCAGTGACCATGACAGTGTAGAATTCAAGATCCTTAGGGCAGTAAGAAAAGTCCAAAGCAAGCTCATGGCACTTGATTCTAAAAGGGCAGACTTTAGTCTCTTCAAAGGTCTGCTTAGTAGGGTAGAATAGAACAAAGCCACAGATGGGAAGGGAGCCCAGGACAGATGGTCCTCTTTCAAGAATGCTAGCAGAACAGAGACAATGCCTTTTTCTATCACACTAATTATCCTGCTGCTCAATGGCTTAGCCATTTGAGCAACTTGGTCTACTGAAAGGTGTCCCTGTACATGGCAGGGGAGTTGGATTAGATGATCTTCAAACGTTCCTTCTAACCCTCCCCCTTCATTCTCTATTCATTAAATTATTGCCCATAAACCAGTCAATGTCTCTGATATCATCTGCCTGTATGTATGTCTCCCAGATTACTTGGTCCATCCTAGTGAACAATTGCATTTTCATCCCATTTCCTACGTTGCTGGTCATGAATGGTCAATAACGATATTTCAGTCACTTCAGATGTCCTCACTTGGTCACAATGCAAATGCCACATCTGTTTTTATGCTCTTTAGTCTCTGTGTGGGGGATTCATTTCATCTCTCTGTCTAAAGTGTAGCTGCCTAGATGGAAAGAAGTCATCTTTTTATAGCCAGTCAAAGGAAACGGGCACTTTGAGGGTAGCCTTTATCTGACCTATTTTAAGTGTCTATTTCGAGATGAAGTGTCCCATGCTTTAGAGGTGTCTATTTCTTGCTCAGATAAATCCTGCCTTCTGCATCTAATCAAGCTTTAACTGGCACCAGTGACCTTGTTTTTCTGATGTTTCTAACCTTTATTTCCAGCATAAGAAGACTAGGAGTCCTGGAACAGATTGTTCAAATTTGTTCTAAGTAAATCTATGCAAAAGATCTTCAAATCTAGACCTGGGTCTATCAGTTTGAGCTTTCCATCCTGTGAGTGTTTCTGAGGTTTTGAAAATTTTATTTCTAACTAAACAGAACAAAAAGTTGAAATGTTGACATTTTATAGCACTCGACTATTTTACAAGAACAATAAAGCTCGGCTACAGAGACTTCTGTCTTAATATAATATATCTGAAAAATGCTTTTTCATTTTCCCTTTGCTAACAAAACCTTTCATATCTTAATGAAAGCATTAGATAATTTTGGAAATGTATTGACATTTTTATTTTAGGTGTTTAAATGGCACATTTCAACCGTGTTACTACACATGGGAAGGCTTCAGAGGCCAGTCCTATCTCCTCTTGAGTTTTGCTTTCGACAGATAATTATTTCCTGACTTCAGATTCTCACTTAAAGATTTCTAAGCAATTGCAGGTTGAGCAAATTTAAATTAAAAAAATATCTTTACATAGATCAAGGTAGCTCAGTCCCACATTTCATGCTAGCGCTAGCATATCTGTATTTTTTTATACTCATTTTCAATTACTGTAATAAAACGGAGCAACTCAGCTTGGTTAGCAGTTATCACAGATGTTTCCAGATTGAGGAGTTATAGGTTTGGTTCAAAGCCAAAACTTACTCCTAAAGCATGCTGGAATGAAGCCATCTGTCTTTCAAAGGTTAACACCTGTTCAAGGCAGCTTTTTCCACAAATGGTTAAATAAACATCACCCACAGAGGTGCATCATGGTACAAGAACATCGTACAGATGATCAGTGCCTTCATGGTGGCTGGACACCCACCAGTCACTATACACACTTGTATGTGTCATAGAGTGCTTAGGAGAAACCTGTCTAACAGGTAATGTGTGGTCATGTTGCTGTGGCATTGTAGACATAATCTGATTTTATTCTGTGTTATCTGGGATGATGCTTTTGAAATGCAAAGCCAATTAATGACCTTGTCAGTTCAAAAAGAGTTGAATTTCTAATAATTTCAACAGGACTAACCAAATCATCTGTATCTCTTCCTGTTTCCTTTCTAGAGAAAGAGCTGGCCCTGAGCACAAACTCTGCTGAATCTAATTTGTATTACAAAGGATAGAACTGTGGGACTAGAGAGCTAGCTCTTCTGTTGTTCTAGAACTTATAACTTCTAATTTAATATCTAAAGGATCCACTACCAGTAAATTAGGTCATCTGCTTCCTATCAGCATTTTGTTCACTGGTTTTAAATGCAATGTTCAGAGGTTCAAAAAAACCCCATGTGGCAAATGCTGCTAAGTGCCCTAGCCGTCTTGATCAATGCTGCATCTTTTCATTGTGGAACTAATTTCCTGATCCCATCAAACATAGACTTGCCTTCAAATTCTGGAAATGTCTCTCTTGCACTCTTGGTGTTTCAAAGTATAAATTCCTTCATGATTAAAAATACTTTCAGGCTGAATTTTCTCATGTCTTCTCCTTGGCCCACAGAATACATTTGGAATTATCAGTCAATTCCATTTGCTTCCTTGAGATATAGAAGTAAAAAAAATAATCTCCTATTTTAAGACCTTTTTCAAATGCTATGTTTATACTTGTCTAACTGAAAGCTAGCATCTGGATCTGCACATGCAAAATTCTGTTTCATAATGGACTTAATCTTGTTACACTCACACAGAATTTTTATTTAAAAAACCATAAAAGTACAAAAGCCAAAATTCTAAAGCTTTGGTCTGAAAACAGCATTTGTTATTGTCATAGTAACCAAGTTTTCTGTGTTCTTTACACTGTAGGTGAAGTAGCTATTGCTTTGTGGTGCTAATAGCTCCTAGCACAGGTCTTCTTCACCAAGAGATTCTGGTATCTTATGTAAGGCAGTAAGAAAGGCACTCAGACTCTGTGAGGTATCATTCACAGTACTATTTATTTCAGTTAGCACTTTAAAAAGAAAACAACATATATAATCCTACATCCTTTCAGATGTTAGTGACAACAGGTTTGGTGGAACCAAAGAGAATTCAGATCTGCACACAGCACATGGTGCAGATCCTATCCATAGGGTCTGTCACTCAAACTGTTGCAGCATTTTCTTACAAGTAAACAATTGTATTTATCATTGCTACAGTCTAACCATGTTCACATGATGTCTTCTTGCTGCATTTTTATATAAAGACAAGACCACACAGGTAACCAATGACGACTTGTGGGGGTTACCTGCAGGATGTCAGCATAGGCTGTTTGAGTTTCTCCAGTGATCAAAGGATGTGTGCAACCCAGCACAGGTCTGACAACCACACAGAACATGCAGCAGAGCACAGAGCTGGACATACTTAGGTTAACTGCTTTATGGACAACTGTCTGCTTATTGTGCAATATAAATTTATGACTTCCTTACAGGTTTTTTGGATGTTTCCATGTTTCAAAGGAAAGACAAATGACAGAAGAAATTTACCCTCTTTTAAGACAAGTAACACAGTTGGGATGATGTTGTTGAGGAGGTATCCCACGTGAACAGTACCTAGACAACCAGATAATATTAAACACCCAGTGTCTAGACAAGGAGAGACAGGCATGACAAATATCATGTCACACACATCAGTCCCTTGCATCAAAATTAGAGTAAAGCGATGCAAATTGTAGACCTGCCACCATTTGGTTTAATGGTGGCATGGAAGTACTCCAATGTTTGCTCTTCCCAAAATTTTACAGGCTTGGAATGACTTTCAAACACTTGTATACTAATTGCGAACTGATACATCCTTACAATGTGCTTAAGCTTGGGCAGAACAAGTCTCTGTATGAAAACACAGAGAAATTAATGTGAATATCTCTATGACTTAAAGGCAAAGTTTCTAACAGGCATTATTAAAGGGAAGAAAACAATGAAAACACTAAAGTACATTTCCTTAAATGTTTTTTTAGTATTTCCAAGTGGTAAAATAAAGAGCTTCTTTGAGAAGGTATTTATTGCTTTAGAAGAAAACAAGAACAAACATCTGTCAAATTTTTAATTTTAAAAGCAAAAATTATAGTAAAAGAAGATCTAATTTGTACTACTGATAGGGACATTTTTCAGTTATTAGTAACATACTCTCCAAAATAAAAATACATTCTTGAATTAGGTGTTTACTTGAATGATTACAATACCTTAGGAAAGAAAATTATGTCTAGATCAACTTCAGTTGTAAAGAAAGGAAATAAAAAGATAATAGGTAATAAAGTATTTAACCTTTTTATTTCCCCAGTTTCTACCAGAGGAATAAGACTCTGTAATTTATTCACACTATATATTTATACCAGACTCATTTTCAGATTTGTTAATTAAGTGTCAAAAGTTCTGCTATGTTATGATGGTTAGATCTAATTTCAGTAGAAGTGAATAATATGTTTAAGAAACTAAACCTTCTCTAAGACTGAGATTCACTTGCAAAAGTTAGAGGACATTACTTTAAAAAAAAATAGAAAGGATTGCAGAGAGAAAGACCTTCTAAAGGATGTCATAAAACAGTCTTTGACAGTCAGCTGATAAACAGAGCTAAAGAAAAGTGAAAAGTCGGACAAATGATAAATCTGTCTCAGTGGTTCCCAAGAACACTGATGCAAAGTATTATATTGAGAAGTCACTAATGCTAGAGAACAACAGCACACATTGACAGAAACCATCAGAAAAACATTTAGGCATACAAAGCATTTTCTGAATAAGGAAATCAAATTTGTAATGTATTTCTGCTAAGGCTTAAAATATCTCAGGAACTGTCTTACTTTACATGCAAAACCAACTCTTAAGGTTTATTTACATTCTCTAACATAGTACCTGCCACTTTTGTAGGTTTTTATGATCTATACATCAATCCTCTAAGAAATGAGAAGAAAATTCTAGAAACAGCAAGCTTGCTAAAGCTTTGTGAAACTTATAAAGCAGTATCATAAAAGAACCTCTACTCAGTAAGACTATATATTCCATTAGCCCAGTTTCTTGTCCCTGGCAATGACTAATGGTAAGTTCTTAGGGAAGAGCAAAAATGAGGACAAGGAAAGAGTGATACCTCCGGCATACATATTCTTCCTATATCCAAAAATAATGGATCAGGGATTTCCTGTGACAATGGTTCAGTGTGTTTTACTGTTGGTTTTATTAAATAGTCATGTGCAAACTTTTATTCTGCCTGTTTGTTCATCTTTTTTCTATTCAGTGTAAACCTCTGCAAATTGTACTCCCCTGTCTTGCACAGAGGATTTTCACAGACGTTACCATTGCTGTGTGAACAACCACTTCTTGAAATATTTACTTTCTGATTTAATTTCACTTTTCTTCAAAAAGACAGTAACTATTTTTTCTCTTATCTTGTCTTTGCCACTTAGGATTTTATGGAAATGTATTGTATTATCCTTAGGCCCACATTTTTCCAAGCTGCAGTTTTCCTCTCTGTTGCTTCCTCTGCAGAAACATCTCCATCATCCTTTGATCTTTCATGTTTCCTCTGTGCTGTCACTATCAATAATTACTGGTTCACCTTTTCATGGCTTTTCTCTTGTTGGACGCTGGGCTAAACAAGAAAACCTTGAGGGAGTATTCAGTACAAAGCCTGGCAAAACTCTAGAAACAGATTTGTTTTCTAAGTGAATTCTAAAGTATTCCACGTAAAAGTTTTAAAATCTTTCTATCATCATGTTATATAGTTGGGGGCAAGGAGGGGAAATTAATAATTTATTGAGAGCCCCTACAGTTCTCAACTCCTTAAGCTACTGGGAAAAACCTGAAAGATATCTGCAAAAGTTAATCTCATTACTCTCCATTCTAAGACAGGTCCATGCACTTTGGGATGGGAGATTTTAGTGTGGACAAGCTTATAGGTATGAACATAGAATTTTAATAACTTTACGGTATGAATAGTCATCTAACTGTGGTGGCATACTGTTGTGGGGTCCTTATCTAGATCTCCACATGTCCCACCTGGATCAACACCAATGTTGTGGGTTAAAGACCCCAACTATTTCAACCAAGAGTTCCCATCTATAGTGTCAGACACAAAGGGAGGGCTTAACAAAACCACTTACGGATATGCAGGCAATGGAACAACTGACTCAATTTCGAGAAGAAAGGCCTCAAGACATTTTCATTCCCTCCCCACACCCCCTATCTGAAGAAATCAACCCCACAAGATATAGATACACACATATAGAGTTTTGTCACATACTCTTACACTATACTGAGATATAAAATATCCCAAACATCTTCATTATTATCTTCATTGTAGCTCCTCTCTCAAATTACAGTGGTTGTCTGACTTGTTTCATTAGTCTTCAAGGTTCAGAATTCTTACAGGTTTTCCACCTGAACACAGATAAACTAGTAGACCTTGATGAGTCTGACCCCACAAGTCTTCAGAAGTGACAACATTTTTGCTCAGCGACAGCAATGTGGTTCTGAACAGACATCAAGACAAAAATGAGCAAGAAAAAGCCAGAAGTCACCGAGGGGGAAGAAAGGGGGTGGGGAGGGGCAGGTACTTTCCTTTTCAACTTTTTAAACTCAAACTTTAAACTTTTCTGCAGAAAACACTCAGACTAGACTAGCATAATGATAACCTGAGGAGATGAAACTGGACTCCTTATGATCCAATATGAATCAAAATGAAGATTGTTTATTGTTCTAAAACTGCCCCTTATATACAGTGGGGAATAGTTTTTTGTATCCCCACATGTGTTCATACATTTGCTGATTGGAAACTTTGCAAAAGCACGCGCCAAGCATGCATCAAGAATCACCCTATAATTGGTTCATCGTTAGCTACAGAATACACACAAAGTCTGGTTTCTGCTACCATGCTGTTTGGTATCGATCCTTGTGTAGGCACAATTAGTTTCTGTTTTCACCATCCAAGGATAGATCAAGCTAATATTTCATATGGCTTGTTCATGAGATGTTCATTATCCTGTAAATACATTCCAACACTAACCTGGTCATGCTTTTGTTGGATCACAGAAGAAATCCATTGCAAAAGATCATTCAAACAAATTGGTTAGGCTGGAATTTCTCTAACCTGATTGAAATCATATTCTCATATTACAGAAACCATGATTGAACCATAATCGTGGCAAAATTGATAAGCAAAGATGGGATCACACTGAACGATTACTGTTTGCAGACTAACAGAACAAAAGGAAATGACTTTCTGCTCCATGAACAAAGTCTTATAGCAAGTACAGATTTTGCATTTACAGACCTTCCTCCTGCCAGCCTGAACTCAGTGCCTGCAAGGTTGTGGAGTAATCATCCTGAGAAAGAGCATGGGTTTAAGAAAGGAAGGTCCTGCCAATCCAATGTGACTGGGTGACCTGCCAAGTGGATGAAGGGAAGGCTGTGGATGTGGTCTACCTAGACTTCAGTAAAGCCTTGGACAGTCTCCCACAGCATCCTCCTGGAAAAGCTGGCAGCCCATGGCTTGGATGGTGCACCTCCACTGGGTTAAAAACTGGCTGGATGACTGGACATAGAGAGTGGTTGTGAATGGTGCCCTATCCAGTTGGTGTGCTGTGACCAGTGGTGCCCTCCAGGGATAAGTGCTGGGCCCAGTTAGATTCAACATTATTGATGACCAGGATGAGGTGATTGAATCTACCCTAGTAAATTCACAGATGACGCCAAGTTGTGCAGGAGGCTGGGTCAATGGACAGAGGTCAATGGGATGAGGTTTAACAGGGCCAAGTGCAGGGTCTTACATTTTGGCCACAATAAGCCCCAGTAGAGCTACAGGCTGGGGGATGAGTGGTTGGAGAGGGCCCTAGGAGTACTGGTTTACAGCTGATTGAACATGAGCCATCAGTGTGCCCAGGTGACATGAAAAAACAATGGCATCCTGGCTTGTCAGAAATAGTGTGTCCAGCAGGACTAGGACATAACTCTCCCCTTGTACTCCATACTGGTGAGCCTTCACCTCAAGTACTGTGTGCAGTTCTAGGCCCCTCCCTTCAAGAAACAGATTGAGGTGCTGAAGTGGGTCCAGAGGAGAGCAATGAGGCTGGTGAAGGGACTGGAGGGAAAGTCTTATGAAGAGAGGCTGAGGGACCTGGGGTTGTTTAGCCTGGAGAATAGACTCAGGGAGGACCTTATCATTGTCTATAACTACCAGAAGGGAAGATGTAGACAGGTGGGGATTGGGATCTTCTCCTAGACGGCTAATGACAGGATGAGAGGGCAGGGCCTGAAGCTGCACCAGAGGAAGTTTAAGTTAGATATTACGAAGCCCTTCTTCACAGAAAGGGTGATCAGACACTGGAATGGACTGCCCAATGGTGGAATCCTCATCCCTGGAGGTGTTTAAGAAAAGACTGGATGTGGCTCTTAGTGCCATGGTCTAGCTGATGTGGTGGTGTAACGTCATAGGCTGCACTTGGAGATCTTAGTGATCTTTTCCAATCTCAATAATTCTGTGTTAATCATTTTACATAAAGCAAAGGATGTCTTTTGAATCTTGAAATAAGAAAAGACTGACGCTGACTGGATAAGTGGATTTAAAAACTGACATTAACAAATCAATGAATAGCAAATTGAAGGTGTTTTAATCCACTTCTTAAACTTCCAAGAAAACAGTCCATGTAAAACTTGTAATAAGAATTCCTCTTCATTTTACCATTAATGTATCCCTACCTGGTACTGCTGAGTACCCTGACTACAACATGCTCTTCTGAAGTGACTGCAGTCTCAAAGTTGTGGGGAAAATGTGGCCTTTCATTTCACATCTACTTCTTTTTAGTATGCAGCTGACAGTCAGGTTTGGGCTTTGAATTCACCTTTGCCATGTCTGTACCGGGTTGCTTATGATGGCTTACCACATACCAGGGTCATTGATACACCTTCTTATTCCTTTTAGTAGTCTCTTTGTAACACCACAGCCACCAGTCAAGGAGAAAGTGAAACAGTGTGCCACAGAAATCAAGTTTCCAAAGTATTTCAAAGGGATTATACACAGAACAATGGGTAATGCTT
The DNA here is from genome assembly GCA_013397515.1 of Upupa epops. Lineage (NCBI taxonomy): Eukaryota > Metazoa > Chordata > Aves > Bucerotiformes > Upupidae > Upupa > Upupa epops. Next base: position 30,649 of record VZRI01004375.1, read on the forward strand.
CTCTTGTAACAGAGAGGTTCCAGGATTGTCCACATGCATTGTGAGATTGGAATGTTTGGCTTTTTCAGCCAAGGTTATTGTAATATTTCCAGACAAAAAGAAAACCTGGTGAACAAAGCATTGGAATTAAGCTAGATTTCAGAAAGATTTTGTATGGTTCATGTTTCTGGATGTCCTTTCCAGACATGATGATTCTATGATTCTATGCTGTGCAGAACACAAATAATTCATGGAATTATAACCTATTGCACTGGTTAGTGTAGTGTACCGGACACTTCAAAGTACATGGATGAAAAACTTTCTTGCTACTGTTCAGCTTATTGAGTACATGTTGGTAGAAAATCACAATGAGCATGTAAGAACAAGTCCTGAAATGATGTAAGAAACATTTGTTCGGATTTCAGTGATA
>VZRI01004375.1:32745-63412 GCA_013397515.1 Upupa epops
CCCATGAATTTATGTACATTCAGTTTGCTCAACACATCCCTAACCCAGTCCTCATCAACCAAGGCAGGCTCCTCTTTTGCCTCCTCTGTAGCCTCAGCAGTCTTGAGCTTTGATATCAGGACAACTCTCTGAAGTATAGGCAGAGGCAAAGAAAGTGTTCAGTATCTCTGATTTCTCTGTATCCTCTGTCTTCAGGGCACCCAGCTCATTCAGCAGGGGGCTCACATTGCCTCTAGATTTAGTGCCTAATGGGTCTTTATTTTTTTAACTAAAGTCACCCTGAGTCTCTGCACAAAAGCTGGCAACTTTGGCTGTTCATTTATCTTGGTGGAAATGTGAGTTTTATATTATTACAGCTGTGAGTACAGAAATAGACACAATTCTGAGGGCCTGAAATTTTCTAATCTTCATCCACTAACTATCAAGTCTGTTACTTGGATTTACTGATAAATTACATGGTGATACCAGCCAATTCTGCTTAGAAAGGAAAATGTTAGGACAGCTTTATCTTTAAGTATTCTTAACTGTGTCAACTGTTCACCATGAATATATTCATTATTTGACTGTTACCGTATGTTTCCTCCGTACTCACACTATAAAGCAAATCTGTGAAGAATGCTATTTACGCTACCTGTGTATCCATATGTGCAAGAAGAACAAACTTGAAAAGAGCCTCCAGCATTCTGATGGGCAAAAGACACTTCCTCCTTTTCTGTAGGCTCACAGAACAATCTAGGCTGGAAAAGGTTTAGAAAATGTCCTGAAGCCACAGGCTGCAGAACTCCTCTGAGCTCTGAGAATATTGCATGGGTTTTCTGATGTAACGGTAAGATTGGAAAGCACAGGTACCCTACGGAAAAGCAATGCCAACAGAAACTTGTCACGTGTTGTAACTTAGAATAGCAATGTCAGCAAATCACAGCTACCAATAATAGCAGAGTTACAAGGCCATTTTTTTCTCTTGCTTTTTTTTCAAGTCACCAACAATCAAATAGCGTCACTTGGTGAGAGAATAGTAAAGCCTTAGATAAGAGGAAATAGGTGGAGTTTCACAGAATCACAGAATGTTAGGGTTTGGAAAAGACCTCGGAAGATCATCTAGTCCAAGCGCCCTGCCAGAGCAGGACTACCTGCACAGGAACATATCCAGGAGGGTCTCGAAGATCTCCAGAGAAGGAAACTCCACAATCTCTCTGGGCAGCCTGTTCCAGGGTTCTGTCACAGCCACAGTAAAAAAGCTTTTTCTTATGTTTATGTGTAAGCTCCTATGCTCCAGATTGCACCTGTCGCCCTTTGTCCCATTGTTGGACATAACTGATGGCTCCATCCTTGTGACAACCATCCTTTATGTATTTATAAACATTAGTGAGGTCACCTCTCATTCTCCTCCAAGTTTTTCCCCATCAGGGAGATGTTTCATTTCCTTAATAAGTTTTGTAGCTCTGTGCTGGACTCTCTCAAGCAGTTTCCTGCCTTTGTTGAACTAAGTGGCCCCTTGTCTTTTTGCTTTCATAGCTAATGTACCAGAATCACCTCCACCACATTTCCAGCCTTTCAGGAATCAGTCCAGCCTAGATCTGCATCCAGCTTCTGTCCTCAGAACCTAGCAGGGAAAATTTGATTGATTTTGTGCTTGAGCCACTACACTATGTAATCATAGGTCTTCATACCATGTCCCATCAGGCAGCCACATGTGCAACTAAGAAGAGTATTCAGCTGTGGTATTAGAAAAAAATCACACAACTATTCTTCAGAGAAAGGAACAAAAAAATGTACCCACAAGTCTGGACATATTGTTGTGCTGGAATAAGAGATAAAAGAAAAATAGGGAAAACAAAGATAAAATACATTTCTTAAAACACACACTAATATTTTCCGTCCGAATTCTGTACATTAATCTTTTTCACAAACTTCTACTCTTCTAGAATAAAGAATAGAAAATAGTTGAAGGATAAATTATAGTCTATGACCCCTTTTAAGCCAGTAAAATATCCAAGAGATCTCTAGAAAATGAATTGAAAACACAAGCCAAGAGCAGTTTATTGTCCCAAACATAGCAACTGTGTCCTCAAAAAATGAGAGATGTTCTCAGAGGAGCCAGTTCTACCCATGATGTTTCAATGATCAGAAGAGATGGAGAAATCAAGAAAGAAAATATGCAAAAGGACTTTGCTCTAAATTGTTAAATATAAGGTCTAGCAACTGGCTTAGCATTACCTAAAATAAATGTGGAGACACTGACTGGAAAATACCCTAAACAAATCTACTGTTCTTCTCATACTCTCTTGCCAAGAGTGACAAATTATTTGACATAACCCTTACTCAATGTAATACAGCTTGAGAAAACATTTTAAGGGGGATGATATGAAACAATCAGAAGGGAGGATGACACTGTTGTATTAAGAGATGAGGTGAAAAGTTTAATTCCAGTTCATGATTAAGAAAAATTGTGGATGCGTTGCTGCATTTGGAGTCTTAAAGTCGACTGTATATCACGTTGGCATGTTTACGAGCAACATGGTGTGATGCTCTCATTCATTCACAAAGCAAATGACATATACAAGACCACAGCAGTCCCAAACCCTAGTGAAATCAGCTTCAGCTTCCACTTAACAGAAAATTTATTTTAATTTGTAACAAGTGCTGCAAAATTGAAATACATGAGTGATATCTACATCATAACAACACCCTGGGGGAAATTACGCCTTTGTCAACATCCTCAGCTATAACAGAACTTAATGAAGCATTTAAAGTACAACTATACTAAACACTTACTATCATTATTTCCCTTGAAAAACTACAAAATAAAGAAGAGTAAAGTCCACAGTTTACAAAACACATAGGACAGACACTGGCTTCTAATGCAGCTATATAAGCAACCCCATCAGTGTACCATGCTTGCCAATAGTTTAGGTAGGAGTCCTTTTGACAGCTGGGCTGCATTATGTTGATGTATGCAGAACTGTGTTCCCACGAGAGTCACTTAGTCTTCTCTAGAGGGTTTTCTTAAATATGCTTTTTCCTTGAACATTGACCCCCTTTCCAGGTTGTGTATCATGTGGTCTTCCTCTTGTGAGAAGCAACAGAATTTAATTCAATGTTTCTTTGCTTGCTAACATCTGCTGAGAACAGGACTGAGAATACAATCAGGATTTTCCTCACTTGCAGCTAATATCAATAATTCAACTCACTACACTCTGCATGAAGATCAGCTGTGGCAAAGTTCCCATAATACAACCAACCCAGCAAAGACTCGATTGCCTGGAGTGATGAGGCTCAGTGATTTTCAGCTCTTTAGTGGCTGTGTTACAGGTATGTTCCTGTCCTCTGTTAAGTGCAGTTCATGTGTTTGGAAGTAACAATATGCTTTCTGTTCACATATTGATGTTGAAATTCCCTTTTATAATGCACATCCTCAATGTCATAGGACTTAAATGACTCATACAGACAAATATCTCCCTAACAAAATGCTGTATTTCTGCTGTGATTGAGAGGACACCAACAGATGTGGGAAATGGAACGAAATACAGTCAGTCCTCCAAACAGCTGCAAGCTTCTGAAGTCTGTTACTTTCTCTTTGAAAGTAAATTTCTTTGGAAAACATTGCTTTTTAAAACTCATTTTACACTTCTGTATCCTTGAAACACTTTAAAAATATTTACTTGATTAAAAACTGATCACTCGGCCTTGTCAAATACTTTTGCTGCTTGTAAAGACAAAGGAATGCATTGAGCCAGTAAATTGTAATAATTCCATAATCCTAAGAGCATGTTTACAGAGTTTTTGCTTTACTAATTTCCAAGGGATTTGGTATTTAATTACTTCCTACAATCTCCACACAATATTGCTCTTTTGTCTTACCCTTTTAGAATGCACATACATGCTTTTTCTCAAATGACCAGGAAAACCCTAAATAACAGAGGAACCATGTTTGTCCATTGTGATGAAAGATTCCATTTATCTGTAAACTTTGAAATTTAAATATCGTTTTAATTCATTTTTAATGTTGAGATTCTCAGTGAGTTCACTCTTTGACAATCATGGTATTTGTTCTGTATTTATTTTGTTTTCTTTCAAAGTTATTCAAGATTAATAAATACATCTCTCACAGCCTTGGCAGCTTTACAGGGAATTTTATTAATTTTCATTCTTACAATGCAAAATAGCAGAAAATTTACCTATCTTTCCTCTTCCTTGGACAATTCATATTCAAGCCAAACTGACATTAAAGCTAAGAAAGCGGTGTTGGAATAATCCAGGCATAAAATAAACCATTTATTTGTTATGCTCTGTTTGTGTCTTTGTAATTAATGCTACAAGAAAACTTTTAACTTCAAACATGCAAAAGGTGAGAAATATTAAACTGGTTGAGAAGGAAAATGGAGTCACAATGCTGTATGGAAAAATACTGCTTGCACCGTTTTGGAACACTGAATTCTGAAAAGAATTTGAGTAACGACCTAATGACTGAATGCTCAGTGAAAAACACTATTTAGACAAAACTATTCAAATGCATTTCCTTTCAAGTTTTTCGTCTCTTCTTTAGGAGCAATCTGCTTTGCCTTTTGTAGTTTCAGCTGGACAGTTCTGTGCTACTTTGCACTTTCTATCACCTCTATGTAGAGAAAAAGCAGAATTGTGTATACTGGTAGTATCTACAGCATAGATGTGACTCTGTGTTGTCAGAAAGAGGGATCTGGGCCATCCTTATGAGCTAATAATTCTTGAATGTGACATATCATTTTCATAAAAGTGGGGAGTGCTTGAGGTGCTTCTCTTGTGCATCTCTGCAGGGACATGAGTGTTCCAGTGCAGGCCCTATGTTTACTGTATCTCTCTTCACTGAAAGGATGAAAGAGTGAAAGGTGATACCATCATTTCCCAATATGTCCTTAGAAGCCTGATTTATTGAGCAGTAATGATTTTCTGTTTCACAAGGACATAGACCTGAAAGCAGTAACAGCTCTTGCACCAGATCACCAGAGATTTTCAGAGTTCCTTATTTCCAAGGCAGATCACTGCAGTGTGGAGGTCACAATCCTGACAAAGAACCACTGTACAAAGTTCTACAACTTTCTTTGCTGCAAAACTTCAAATTTAAACAAATACAAGTGTCTAATACAATATAGTTCTCTTTTATGCCCTGGGCAAGTCTACAGTTTCCATAGTTACCAAAAGGCAGCCTCATAAAGAAATCATCAATGTTTTCTCTCAATGGATGCATTTTTAGGACCATCTCTTTAAAAAGTTTGCATGGAACCAAGCTGTTGTAACACATATCTGTGCCTCTTCATTTTGCTGTTTACAATTTATGCAAAAAACAATGAACTAATTTTAAACAACAAAGGGCAACTTTGAAAATTCTGTGTTCAATACCAGCACCTCTAGGACTGTGTGTAGTCTTTATTCACGTGATTCACTTTCTAGAACTGAAACCACCACCACCCACCTTACCACTACAATATTTTTGACATTATTTCACAACTATTGTAAACCTATCAAAGCTCTACTTTTAGAAATACTTCTGTCTACCAAAACTGATCTTTGAATTTTATTTCCGTTGCTTGTGGCCAGCAAATGTAATTGTGAGCAATATTTATACCTCCAAAAGTCTAATGTAGGCAGCGTTCTTCCAGAACAATGAGAAAAACTCAGGATTCTAAGCTGAAGTCCTTTAATGAAATGTAACTCCCTCCTTAGAATTCTGATTTGCAAGTTAGTATCTAGGTCTTCTGCAATGTTACTTGTCTTCTGTGTACCTAGGTCACTTTAAATAACATGGCCATAAAAACTGTCTGAGGCTGGGCTGAAGATTATACCTTTGGTCTAGTCTAGTTTGTTCTTTCTGTTACAGAAAACCTGAGGTAAATAAATAGGGTGGAAAGATCATGATCAAACAGAAGTGCTTAATGTTAGCTACATAAATTGCCCATCTGGACACAGCAGAAACTAATTATTCTTGGATCTTAATCCAATGTCCGATTGTCAAAGGTACTTTCCACAGTGGTTTCCTGAAGTGGTATTTAATCACATTCAAGGGTTTGTCCCAAAACAGCATTGGCTGTTACCTAACCCAGTCCTTCTAAACTGGGTTAGAATCATAGAATGGCCTGGTTAGAAAGAACAGCTTCTGGGAAAGGATCCCTAGATGAGACCATGCAGTACCGTGTCCAAATGCATCCCGAGCATCTCCAGTGATGGGGATTATACCATGTCGTGGGAGACAGTTTTCACAGTGTACACAAATTTGCACCCATATTGAAATCAAACCTTCCTGGGTGCAACTTGTATTCATTGTGTCTTACCTTCTTGGTGTGGTTCTTGCGAAGAGACTGACCCCATATTCTTTGTTGCCATCTGAGTCTTCTCTCCTCCAGGGAGAAAGTGCTTCATAGGACAGGTTGTCCAGCCCTGCAATCATCTTTGTGGCCCTCCTTTGGGCTCTCTCCAAACTGCCTACTACTTTTTTGAGTTGTGGGTCCACAGCCTAAAACTCTGCTCCAGATGTGTGGCCTGACAAGCACCAAGCAGAGAGGCATGATCGCGTCTCTATCTCTGACAGCAACATGTCCTGCAGAAAGAGCCAGAATCTGACTCTGCTGCCACTGTGGTACACTGCTGACTCATGCTCAGCTTTTTGTTAAAAACAGGTTAGAAAGAGTCGTAAGTACTCAGCAGGAAAAATGACCTGGATAGACACTCTTAACAGGGGCTGCATTTTTCTAAAAGAGAACTTTTCACCACTTCTCCAAGGTTTCCTTTCTGTAGCCACACATCCTGGGCAGATCCAGCTGATATTTTCTATTTTCATTCAACACACAAGGGAGGACTGTAAAATTTGTAAGTTTTCAATCTTCCTTCATCAATGTATAGAACAGGGAGAAGCTGGAGTACAGATAACCCTCAGATTAACTCATGTGCTTGAAAGTATGCAGATACCTGTTGCTAAAAGAATAAGGCTAAACAGATCTAGATAGGTAATTTGCAGTGTGGCTTCCTATCCAAACCATTAAATTATTACCTGAAAGTTTGCAATTATATTTTGACCTACATGAAAGGAACCCCAAGCACTTTCCTTTCAGTTTATGTTCCTCTATTATCACAGAACACAGCTGCGTGTCCTGTCTTTTGTTCCCAAGACTACCAGATTTATTTTCCAAATACTCTTTCTTCTGATAAAAAGCAAGAGATTTTACAGAATCAGAGTAACAGAATTAGGGAGTGAAGCCTAGTTCTGGGAAGATGAAGATGTGACTTGGAAATGTTTTGGAATTGTTATTAAATCGCATTAACGTGTGGTGTGTTTAACTTGGCTGGACCCCAGGCACCCACCAAGCCAGCCTAACATGCCCTTCTTCAGCAGGCCAAGGGAGGAAGAAAACAAGATGAAAAAAACCCTCTTAATGGTGAAGAAAAATGCAGTTTAATAAAGCAAAAGAAAGGTGGCACATGGAAGCAAAGGGGAAAAAATATCCTTTTGTTCCCATCAGAAGGAAATCAGGGCTTCAGTATGCATAGCGGTTGCTTTAGAAGTTAAACACATTAATAAGGAGTGCTCCCCACCTCCTTTCTCTTAGTTTTTATTGCTAAGCTTATGTCATACAGAATGGGATATTCCTTTGTCCACTCTGGGTCAGCTGTCCTGGCTATGTCTCCTTCCAAGATCTTGTCTACTGCCCAGACCTGAAAAGGGGAATGCTGGAAAGACAGCCTTGATGCTGTGCAAGCCCAGCTCAGCAGCAGCCAAAATACTGGTGTGTTATCAACATTTTTCTAGCTACCAATAAAAATGAGCAAAATTGAAGGTCAGACTGTGGACCCTGTGGTAAATGAGTTTACCAACTAATTTATTTAAACCTTGCGTATTTAGATCTGTATAAGGATTTCATGGTAGAACACTTTTTCTGACAGACACTACTTAACACTACTAAGAGACATTGTTTAGAATTCTCTCTTCAGCAAATATAAGGCTTTTGATCTCGGCTACACTCACAGTTTTCCATTAGCAACTTAAACCCAAGAGCAGAAAGTCACTACAAGATTTCTTAAAATGCCCCACAAAACCTGGGATGGGACAAACTCCAGGAATCCCACTTGGATTGAAAGACCTAGAGAAGGAAGACTTACAAAGATTTATCCAGTGCCCTCATGAGTCCTGAAAAATATTTTTCTCTGTTGAGTTTAAAAGGAAACCTGGAGAATAGAAGGCTAGGGAGACCTTATCATTGTGCACTGACACCTGTTGAGAGGGTATTATGCTAAGGGACCTTGAATCTGCTTAGTAGCAACCAGTGAAAGGACAAGAAGCAATGGACACAAATTGCAATATATTAAATTCTATCGGAAAACAAGGTTATTTTAGAATTATTTTACTATGAGGATGACTTAACACTGGAGCAAGTTGACCATAGGAGACGTGCAGTTTCTATCTGTGCAAAATTCAAAATACAACTGGACACAGACCTGAGAAACCTGGAAGAGCTGAGTATTAGAGAAGGAAAGGACTAGAAGTCTTTCCAGAATGTATTTCTTTGTAATTCTCTGAAACCAGTCTTTGAAATAAGCATCTTCTACACTTATTTTTCTGCTCTGAACACTATGCTGTGTTTGAAGTAAACCCCAAAACCCTACATGGCAGAGGATTTAAGTCATCTAAGCAATTGCTTTATCAGGACTTTAAATCTTTAATTTTTCAGTTTACAGTAACATTTTAAAATCTAAAATAGTCTGTATTCCAGTGAACATTTTAACAATCGCAGTACCAATTTCAATATCTGCATCAAATTGTCAAATGTCTTCTCTTTAATGCTTCTTTGATTAACAGATTTTAATGATGAGCTTATTTGTTCTGCAAGTTCATATTTCATTATACTGCGAATTATAATTTTTAGGCCTATTCTACAATATTACATGAAGATTATTCCACAACTTTTACTCATTTTGTGACTCTTAGTTATTAATACACAATGTATTTACCTTTTCTGTAAATTAAGGAAGTCTTTTAAAAAAACCTCTAATCTTACAAAATAGTAAACTTCTTTAAGTCTTACAAGTAAAGTTTCTCATATAAATGTAATCTCTTAGTTGTCCTATTTCTTTTCCATCTGGTGCTGATGAATGTGCTGTCCTAAGTCAGGGTTTAGTTTCTGTTGCAATGATCTCTTTCTTTTGTTTCTGGTGGCAGCTGCGAAGTTCTTTTGTAATATAATGGATTGTACTGCTACAATTACAAATTGTATTAGCAATTTTAATGTTCCAATATGTTGACTTATGTCCCCATGTGCCATTATTTTTGCCACTCTTTGTATGATTGAAGTCTTTTCATCATAACAGATCTTCATAAAGAAATAGATTTAGTTATTCAATATTTAAGTATCATTTTTGTCAGCATTGCTGAAATAGAATAAGAATGTCAAAGAGTTTGCCTTAGCCTGGCTGAACTGTTGTTCTTCAGGTCAATATAAAATAATTATGTTGTAAAGACCAGTGAACTGAGGCTGCTTATTGCCTTGAAACAGTCCCTCAAGGATAAATTCTTGAGCTGTCACTCCCTTGGGATCATATATTAGCGTTGCTGATTGAATCTGCTTAACTCCATTCCCAAGTGTCATCTGTATGTACAAGAAACTGTTATTTATGGGTTAAAGAATACCTTTAAATGACTTCGACCTTTTCCTCTTGTTTTTGTTTTCAGAAGTTGCCCCATTAGCTTAAAATAAATCTAGTAGTTATAATGTCACAAAACGTGGTTTATCTCCTAAAAGGGAAAGCTTAGGTTGGGTGGCAGAGAGCACTTGTTTTCAGGGTTTGCCCTGAGTATTCTGTATTCTCAGTGCTCTGAGAATGGGTCTAAAAGAAATAAATCTTTGACACCTGCATTTGTGTCTTGTGCTCCAGTATGGCAGGAGTACTCTGCAGCTCTTGGATTTCCCTCTGTTTCTCTCTGAGTCTGCAGCATGTTATTCAGCACACAAGCCCACAACTCAGTTGAAGAATTCTATTTACCCTCAGGAGGAGTGTGGGTAGCACACCCCACTGCAGAGCAGGCAGGAGGCTAACTCCTCCAGTCGTGACACTTTGCCTGTAAAAAGCACTCTGCCCTCAGTACAGAGGCTTTGAAGTGTTTCCAAATCCTTCCATGCTTTGAGAAACAAAGACATTCAAACACTTAATGTTATTTTCCAGACTTGAATGCTGCTTGCTGATACCCTATAAGAAAAATTAGCTCAGTGCTTCTTTTGATAAATTAGGTGGATCAAATTCTCAAAGTACTCATCTAGTGTGAGACGTTAAGGGTTTGTTCAAAAGCTGACAACTGTAGTCAATAAAAAAATCTGATGAATTTAGCACGTTTTGGCTTAAGTCTTGAATTAATTATTTCCCAGGGAATACTGCAAGCAAACCCACAGTTTGCTTGTAGTTATTGATGGATAATCACAGAATCATTGTGCTGGTTTGAAAATTACCAAATTTTCAAATATCAGTTCAAATATTTTTTCGGTGCCACCAAAGGGTGGAAGGCAGAAAAGAAAGTCTCAGCCGGGCTACAACTCTGATGTGGGGGTAGCCACGGCCCTCTTTTGCACGGGAGCTCCAGCACAGAGAGGCTAAAGAGATAAGCCATTTGTATCTGCAAACCCTCTTCTGTGGGGAGAATCTGCAGCCCTCCCCTCTTTCACTGAGGGCTCAGATACAGAAAAGCCGCACCAGCTCATTCCTGTCCTTAGCAGTGGACCAGAGTAAGGGCAGCTCATCCATATAGCCGCTTCTGCAACAAAAGCCTTTGAAGATGCCAGACAGAGGTGAGCTCTTAACCCTCTACCTCTCTTGATGCCTGACCACAGGGGAGAAGAAAGAAAGGCTCTGTGTAAGACCTGTGGAAAGCGCTTGGATGAGACCCCGAGAAGCCTATTCCTATACAGGGGTGGATCCATGTAACTGGAGCCATGCTACCTTGTCTCCACTGGGCTGAAAAAGATCCTATATATCTGCCACTTAGAGAGACTGAGAGAAATCTCTACTAAGAGAGAGATTCTGTAACTCTGTTGTGTCCTCCATGTTTGATGCTGCTATAGCCTCAAAGAGCCCCGAATCAACAGGAGCTAGAAATATGCCCGAGACATCACAGAGTGCTGATGTCTGCNATCTGTTGTCCTTTTAGCAAAGTTGCTTCATTGCCTGTTGAACTCTTGATGAGAGCCAGTTGTTGTGCTGCAATTACAGGCACCAACCCAAACCGATTTAGACCCTCTTGCTAAACCATTACAATCATAAAATCACTTATGTTGATTTTAAGATCATTGAGTCCAACCATTAAACTAATTGCATAAGCCCACCACTAAACCATGCCCTTAAGCTTCGTATCTAAATGACTTTTAATAACAGCATTAATAATAATATCCTATTATCTGTTGCAGATCATACTTTTAAATTATTTTGAAATATTTAATATGTATTTATATTTTGTATTTTAGAAGACAGAATCATAGAATCATTAAGGTTGGAAGAGACCTCCAAGACCATCATGTCCAACCATCAATCCGGCACCACCAGGACCACTAAACCTTGTTCAGGTGTCAAAGAAATTTATTGTGGAACAGGAAATAGGAGTTAAACTGAACTCTGGAGCATGATTAGAAGTAAAATCTATATGCAGTTCTGTGACACTTGCTCCATGCACATACAAAACATAAAATGGCTCCCCTATAGATACAGCCAAGTAGATAGATACTGCCTGCAAACTGAACTCAGCTTCAAGGAAGTATGAATATCTGGAGCCAAACACATCAATTTGACATCAACAGACAGCCACACAGCTGAAGCACTGTGCGGTGTTGAAGCACTCAAAACCATGGAGTTTCAGATAACTTTGTATTTCACTGCACAATCATATCATTTTTCATTATATTCCAGTGTACTTTGTTCATGGAAAGTGTATTATCAAGCAGAGCAGAAAAATGAGACACAGGAGTTATAGAATTCAGCAAAAGAAGTGCCAGATGTAAGTTTTCTTGTTATCACATACACTTTTTTTAGGCAGCCTGCCAAATATTGTCTTTGAAAGAACAAAGCTCTGGAATGATTTCAGAATCTGGAAATGTGCTTTTCAAGAAACTTGGCTCATGTAACTTCTTTTCAAACATTATCTACTGCACTTTCAGATGTACTTGTGAGCATCCCATTAGGCTGTTCCTAATAGCTAGGTGTTTGGTCAATTATCAAATCGACTCGAGATTCATAAGGCTACTAGTCTATTAATCACGATGTAAGATCTGTATCATAGTTCTTGAGTGAGCAAAGTGAGAGCAAGCAGACTCCCTTCTTCTTATCAGCAGTTTTTAGTGTGTTAGGTTCTGGGGGATTATTACAGCTATATCCATGACAGACTATTTTTAGAGAGTGAGATCCCCAATATACTCTCCACATTTTTTTACTCATATTTATTAGCTATGAAATGAATACATTATCTGTACTTCCTTGTTAAAAACAGTTTTTAGTTTATCTATTTATATAGGAGGAAACAAAGTCTCCAATAAACATTGTCAAACATCCTGTTATTGATTTAGATACCCTGTTGCAGCAAAGTGCACTGTGCAGGCTGCTTTTCCAATTGGTTAAACTGGAGATGACTAGCAAAATATTCACAGACAGCACCTAAAAGTCTCGGCTTCCTCACTTTTGCTTTTCTCTGATGCATCTGAATCTGTTCACACAAAACAATTCTGAATGCAGAAACAAGGCAAATGAGTTGAAACCATCCCATATCTTCATCAGCTGGAGCACCAATGTAAATGACAAAGGGAATGCATGACCCTTCAAACCAGGTGCAAAGACCTCCTGTTAAAGCAGGAAATGGATGCCTCATTGATGCCTCCACAGTTCCTGCATTGCTAAGACAAACCAACTGGAAGAGGCTTGTAGAAGAATAAATGTCCGTCTCCTGTATGATTAGTTTTAACTGGAACTGATAAAACTGCATACGTTTGGGAGTACTCCACTGTGCTGTGTGAAAGATTCCTGAGGTGAAGCTGGTCTGAAATTAGGGCCATTTGTTTCTGCACAGCTTGGATTACCATATTCTTCCTAATTGGATTGGTCATGAGGAAAGGCTGAGAGACCTGAAACTCTTCAGCTTGGAGGAGAATGAGAGGTGTCACTGTCCACACAGGTGGACTCGTGCAGATTCTTTTACCACAATGTCGAAGTGCAAAATACAAAAAGCAAGGTGACCATGCCAAGGGGTCATGCTTCAATTCAATAGTGCAATTCTATTGTTTTGCCCATAAAGCAGCACATGATAGAAAGAAAAGGGTGATGGAAAAGGGGAGAAAAAATATAGAGGGGAAAGAGGATAATAGCTACCACTGCAGGGTACCAGGCAGCATTTCATCAGCCTTCTGATCTTCCAGGCAGTGTTCCACCACTGTTATAATCTTTCAGGCAATTCTTGGTGGGGGAAGCTTCCAAATGCTTTTCCAAAAGCTTCCCCACAGTTCAGTTGCTAGGAAGCCATCTTTTATGCCAAGCAACACACCTTGCTTCCCCTTCTCAAGGAAGGCTTTCACGCCGTGGGAAGGCACTCGTGCTGGAGCAGTTTGTGAGGAACTGTAGCCTGTGGAAAGGACCGACACTGGAGAACGTTGTGAAAGATTGTCTCCTGTGGGAGGCACCCGTACGCTGGAGTAGGGAAAATATGGTGGCTCCTTCCCCTGCAGAGGAAGAAGCAGCAGAAACTAACTGCAGCCTCCATTCCCTAGCCCCCTGTGCTGCTGTGGGGCAGGAGGTAGAGCAAACTGGGAGTAAAGCTGAGCCTGGGAAGAAGGAAGTGATGTGGAGAAGCTGTTTTAAGATTTGAGTTTATTAGTTATTATCCTGCTCTGATTTGATTGGTAATAAATTCATTTCCCTGAGTCAAGTGACAGTAATTGGTGAATGATCTCTCTATCCTTATCTCAATCCACAAGCCTTTTGTTATGTTTCTTCCTCCTCTGTCCAGCTGAGGAGGGGAGTGATAGAGCAGCTTTAGTGGGCACCTGGCATCCAACCAATATCATGCAAACAGGGATTTTACAGTCAGCATTTCTAGAGATCATTGCGTGAACTTCCTAAACCTAACCTCGTGTTTTGATAATTTCACTAAGACACATGTTGTTTGCCTGCATATTTTAATTTAAAGGTATTGCATTTAATTAGTCAAAGACAAAATATATTTCCATAGTATTTTTAGATTACACAGTAAAAATAACACGAATGTTTAAAGACTTGACGTGGCTACTTTTCTCATTCCATGCTTGAACAAAGATGTTGGGTGTTTTATAACGAGAAAGCTTTTCTTTTTGACAAAGCAATTTTTGTGGTACTTCAATGCATGAATTAAAGCAGAATTTAAAAATAAATGCTATCTTAAGTTATTTTTCACTGGGTGACAGACGTTTTATGGAAATGACTGGCATTTCCAATATCTGGTTGGCAGGTCTGAAGGATTCTCAGAAACAACAGAGTAACCTCACAGCAGAGATCCCTCAGTAGGGAAGCAGCTCAGTGACCCACCTGGCTGAGGGGAAGGGCTGCAGCACTGCTGCCCAATCCGGCTGAGAGACATATGCCCAGTAAGGCTGGAGGTGTTCTAGGTATGGAGGGCCGCCTGAACACTACCCCCAAGATCCATGGTTGTGGAACCTTAGACTGATACTTACCGTCAAAGTATGACCACGATGCCACTGAGTGACATAATCAAGCACCTCATGATTATTTTTTTCTTAAAATGCTTACAGGCTTCACTACCCTTGGTGATTCTGAGCACAAGGAAGAACCAAGTGGCGTGAAATACTTTCAGTAACTTTGACTAAACAGAACAAGTCTTCAGTTATTCTGGTCTGAAGGACAAATGGATAATTTTTTTCACATTTAGACTGCATATGGAGCAAAAGAGCATACCTGGGCAGCAGGAGATGAGGTAGCACTAAGAAAACAAGAAATAATTTCATTCCAAGAAGCACAAAAAAAGGAATGTGGCTCTCTACACATTGAACTTTACACAGGGCAATGTAAACATTCATCTATATTGAAATAAAAAATGGGGCTATTATTTTAATCCTCAATATTTAGTAATCTTTTCAAAACTATTTTAGAATGCACTTTATAAATACTTTGGGCATATTAAGTTGGCCAATAAAGTAGCCTAACTGTGATCACTGAAGAAAAAACCACTATTTGGTAATATTTTTAATGCCATTTTTAGTATTCACCTGAAAACTAGACCCACTGATGTGGGGACCATTAAATGTTTCTCCATTTTTCTTCAGAAGCTGGTAGTTATATAGCCATTTCTATTAATTCCTGACAGAAAGAGGCTGTTTGTATTAACCAGGACTGCTAGTCAGCAGGGTGCTGGTCTGCAGTTTTAGGGAAAGCAGTGCCTCAGTGTGTGACCTTGGCAGGTTACTTGATTGCCACTCACTCAGATTCAATCAGTCCTGCTGGAAAATTGAATGAGTAACAGTCTCAATAAGAATCACATTCTGCAAGCATTGACTTTCCATGGCTAACAATATTGCAGCACTTTTTAGAAAGCAGAAAATTTCCACTTTGTTGATAGTCCTCATCCTTACACTCAGTATATAAAACACCCATATATAATGGCTCCTCTAAGAAAAGGAGAATCTAGCTGTGAGGCTCAGGTTATGTCTACACAAGCACCCAATTTTACATTAAAGAAGAGCATTTAGACCAAAGAAGGTGGTGCTGGGCCCCTTAATCCCACATAATGTCTGGGTCAGGGTTATTATCTGTCAAGATACAAACTGGTCTCCAGGATCAAACATTATCATGAACCATGCAGCTTGAAGGTGTTTGAAGGACCAGTCTTTGGTTCATATATCCATGTGCTTTCGTGGTTGTCATTCACATAATGCACCAGGGAGGGGACATTCCCACTGATTTTCCTCCAAAAATATCCAGTCCTCACCCCCTGAACTGCTTTACAAATTCTGACACGAGGGAAATAAGAACACTTAGGCTTCCCTTCAAGCTCACACTGTTGTTCCAACCCAAAGCCCTAAAGGAGATGAAGCCACAACCTCTGAATGGGAGGTCACTGAAGGTCACTGGAAGTGTTTGCCTTATGTCTGAAAAGAACAGAGACATTTCACTGGGTTATTACTTGCTGTAACAATACATGTTCATGTAACACCATAGTCAAGACATCTATGGACCCTACCACCTCTCTTCTGGACATTCTTCCTTCTACCACTTCAGAGCAAATACATGAAAAATCCTAGAGCTGTCATTCTGCTGGGACAGATACTGAGACTTTCAATTAGCTACATACCTATTCCTCACCATGGCTTCAAGCATGGCATAATATAAGCTTATTCATTTTGAACTGAGACTTAATGGTTTGGTAAAAGGAACTGATTGTTTTCTAGTTTGTGAGAACTTAATTTTAGGACCTATGTATTAATCACAGAATCAGAATCATAGAATGTATTGGGTTGGAAGAGATCTAGTCCAACTTCCCTACAATAAGCAAGGATATCTCTAATTAGAACAGATTACTCAGAGCCCCATCAAGCCTGACCTTGAATGTCTCCAGGGATGAAGCATCCACCATCCCTAGGCAACCTGTTCCAGTGATCCACCACTGATTAAGAACATTTTCCTAATATCCAGCCTAAATCTACCCTTTTCTAGATTAAATTCATGACCCCTTATCCTATCATTCCATGCCCATATGATGCCTTACAGGCCCCTTTCAAAGGTCTCTATAAAGTGTTTACTATTGTTTAAAATCTCCATATAAGACCACCAGAGCAGTCATTAAAAACAATAATTGACCCTAATTTTAATTAAAACAGAGTTGTTAAAGACAAACAAGATTAGAATAGCAGCCTCAAGGGCAGTTTTCTTTGTGTGTTTACAGAGTAGGACTATATACTTCCCGCCCCCTCCCCTCCAAGTCCACTCTGCCTAAGGAAAATTACATACATTTGCACTGTAAATTACTCTTCAGTGAGATCAGGTGCTGTAACATTTTCCCTTGGTTCACATTAGTTTTTTAGAGCAAAATACCATAAATAATGGAATACTTACTCTATTGCTGTCTTTTTTTCCTTTCATGAGCTTTTCAGAGCACTAAAATTGTTAAGGAGTAAAAAGTGAGTAAAATTGGAAGTACTTTGCATCACTAAAAATCTTTAGAGAGTAACAGAGGACATTGCTATGATACTAGACAGTAAGGGCAATAACATTTATATACTGGCCAGGCATGTCTGATCTTCACTACACAGACTGAGACATCAGGAGTACAGACACCCAGAGAACAAGTCCCATGGCTTGGGAATGATGAAGTACCACTCAAAAGCAGAAGACGACAGAATTCTCATATGTCTTATTCACATAAAAACAAGTGAAAAAGAGACAATGTAAAGCATCTCTTATACAGAAATAACTGAATTTTAATAAAATAACCATTCCTATCCTGAGTCTGGCATGTAGGCAACATGGCAGCTGTTGAACTAATCTTTTATTTTGTCACTCTCATTCTACATCAATGCTGGGAGGGGATCAGTGACCCAAACTGTAGTGATTTGCTGCTGTAAGGGTGATACTTTAGCATCCAAGAGAGCTGCATGTGGTGTGTTGGTACTGGCAGAAGTTATCTGTGGTCTCCATTCCAGCATATGCAGGTTACACACTATAGAGACAAGTATTCTTTCTTTCATGTGTGCAATCTTGATATTTAATTGCTTTGTCCTTATATAACCTTGAGAGTATGGCAGATTGGCACTTTCTAATTTCTATGAAGTTACTGTATTTTAGGAAAAACTCTACTTAGTGTGTATCCACTGTCTGAATCATCATAGTGTATGCACTCTACTAGAAATACCAGGAGAGCTCATTTTTAAAAGCATTTTAAATTGCAGTTTACTGTGAGTGGTTACATATGAAACAGAAGTAAAAAATACTGCCTGTATTAAAAGCAACAGGACATTTGCAGCTTGTTCCCCAATAGTAACCCAGAATGTAGAATCATAAAGCAGGATATCTTTTTAAAAATACATCAAGCTGGTTTGAAGGAACTGTCATATAACTGTTAGTGTAAACCTGAAAGAAATACTTAGTAGGCAGTTTTTCCACCTACTAAACTTTTCAGTTCTTGATTCTAAACCACCAATTTTTACTAATGTGTAATTTTAAAAATGTTGACAATTTTTAGATGACCCAGCAAGTGTTGACTTTTACCAGCTATGCTAAATAAGGAGCATTTGCAGTGAAATGATGCTGCTCATAAGCACATAGGGAAAGTGGTTTCTGAAAAAAATCTGAATTTTTAACTTAATAACACAGAAGGCATAAATGAGTCATTCTTCATTCATACAAAATGAACTAACTACAAAAGATTCCGATTACATGAGTGAAACTCTTTACACCATGGATAAAAATTTCAAAACTATCTAAATGAATTACATACAAGTCACTGATAATTAACCTTCTTCATTTCTTGCATGCTCATGAAAATACTTAAGGATTCAGGCAAGAATTTTTATGAGCTCGCAACTCAATCCTGGAACCAGAAGAGGTTAGCATTCTCTTCCACTGAAATGTTAGAACAAACAATCACATTTCAAGAGTTCAATAGGGAAGCAAGTCAAGCTCTGCTAGCACTTTCAAAGGCCCTTTGAAATAGAAGCAAACAATTCTCAACCATTTCAATTAAAATAAAACAAGGAAAAGACAGATTTGTTGAGAAAGTCAAGATTAAAGATAATCTTGGAAGGTTCTCAAAACTAAATGAGCCCTTGCTTCTCATTGTGGAATTTGGGAATAAAAGCAGAACAGATAATTGGAATTGAAATTGTCTCAACTGAGGTGGAAATTAAATTCCAAGATTGCAGTAAAATTTGAGCAAAGGACATAGAATCTTCCAAAGCCTTGGAAGAGCTGCCATATCAATTTGCATATTCTGCAGCAAGGTTTCTCTAACACTATATAGTTTACCTTATTCAACAATTGTTTAACATGCTTAACTAAAAGAAAAATACAGGACACTACTAGTTTGCTTTTTCTGCTTAGATTTGGGCACTGAAAGAATAATGACTTTTTGTCTTGTCTTAAGAAATCATTAGCACACCCAGCATGGTGGCACAGAAACAGCTAATGTTCATGTCCTTCTGAAATAAACACCTCACATTCCTGCCCAGAATAACAGGTACTGGATACTGCTATGTAAGTCACTTGGTGTTCCACCTCTGTTGCCTATATATCAATATCCCAGGTGTTCAGTACTCTAGAGAATACTAAAGGTAACATCCATACTTAAGATAAACAAATGTGATCTGGGTCACTGCAGGTCTGAAAACTGGAGGACATTGAGACAGCTTAAGAAGAGGATGCAGTTGGTAAGTGCTGAAAGGGAGTATGCAAACAGATTCTTTCAGATTTTGCTATATTATATTTAAAGTTTCCATGAAAAAACTGGCACATCTTGTGTTGACAAATATGTTGGTGGTGTAAAATGAGGAGTCAATTGATATGGAGGAAGACCTTCCACACTTACAACAGGATCTTGAAGACCCTAGGGACAATAAGCACAGAGAATGGACCAGGTGTCATATACCAGGTGACCTGTTCTGATCACCTTTAACTCCTGGCACCTACCTTCAATTACTTGAGAAGACTGTTGCCCAGAGGATGGTAAAAAGAGACAGAAAGAAGCAGTTTCAGAGGCAGTTATGTTCTGAACCCTTGCTAGAAGTGCTTATATCTCGTCAGTCTCTACAAGGAGCACACACAGTCCTAAGAGAACTAGCAGACTGGGATGAATCCAGGATTTGGAGACAGGTAAGAAAAACTAGCTGTGAACTAGAAGGTAATGAATGGAAATGATCATTGGGGAAAGTAACAACAAGCTATCAATATAAAACAACCTCATGTGATACTAAGCAGTATTAGCTTGTACAGGTAATGAAGCACCAGTGTTATTGTAGAACATACCCATGACAGCTCATCTTCAGAATGGCACAAAACACTTTTCACCAATGCTCAAGAAAAGTGACTTCTCACTTGAAAAGGCACAGAAAAAGCACCACTGGGATCAGACAGCATGTGAAAGACATTGCTTGTTCAGCCTGGCAAAATGCAGGTGAAGAAAATATATGACTGCTCATAAACATACTTTGCTAAGGGCAAATAAACCTGTTTATGCTAAAATAAAGCTTGCACAAGAGCACCTGTGGGTAATAAACTTGACACAAGTACCTTTTAACACTGAAGCTACTGAAACAAATCAATCCACAGGCCTGTCTGGAACAACCTTCCAGAAGGAATAAAAGGAAGAAAACATTTTCACATTTAGAATTGAATTAAATAATTTTATGAAGGGGATTTGTGTGCTCTGTTTGCCTGCAAGGGCAGAGAGCTGGCTGCAATGACTAAGGAGATACTATCTTCAGTGTTAAGCTCTTCTGACTGTCACTGAACACTGAATCAGAGTTACTTGTTGCTGTGATATCTAGAAAATCTATTAAAATTGTGTTGCTGAATGGATTAAAGAAAAGCATTCTGTAATTTAAAAATAAAAGCCTGCATGCATAAGGATATGGAATAAAGATCAGACAAAAATGACAACAAAAATCATAAAACCTCCTGTGCATGAAGCTCATCATTTCTGGTTGGATTTACCATTCTGAAGACTGTCATTCATTCATACTTGGGAAGAGAAGCAGTTTGTCATCAAGTAGTGTCCCTATCAGATGGCCAGCCTGTGATCTGCTTTAGAAATGTGTACCAGGAGGAAACTACAGAGCCTTTGTTCTCTGGAAAATGAATTGCACATTCTGTGACTATGAAAAATCTTCATCATTACGGATATCCTGTCTCTGCTTCCCATGTACCTCTTTTGCCCACAAACAAAGCTTTATGTTCTTCATGGAATATGGCTACATGTGAGGAAACAGTTTCCTTTGATTTAGACAAAGAATATTTTCTTTTGTTCAAAGACAGCATAAGGTAGGGAAGTAGATGTTAAGGGTGCTGGTAAACTGGGGATACATTATGGATAATAAGTCTGTGTTAGAAGTAGGTAATGAAGAGATCAATCACAGAATTACAGCACCCACCTCACTCATCCATGGGCCCACAATTTCCTTAGTATTCCTTTTGCTACTAACATACTTGAAGAAGATCTTCATGCTGTCCTTGGCATCCCTTGCAAGACTTAACTCAAAGTGTGCCTTAGCCTTCCTGTATAGTCTGGCAATGTATGAGAGATGCAGTTAAAATGATTCAGGATGCATTAAAAAAAATCAGAGACACTAATGGCTACTTAGGAAGCTACAGAAAACACCACCATTAAAGACATGAACTCTAGCCTTAATTACACACATACATGTGTGTGCTTTAATCCTTTTTGCAGTCTTCTGCCTTTTAGACTATAAACTCCTCAGGGCATGCCTGTGGTTTTCTAATGCCATGGTCAGATGTTTTAATCACTGTAACTGAATGTTTACAAAATGGGGAAGAAGAGTAAAGAGCTATATCGTTGCCAAATCAATAGCACAGACAAGAGGCTTTTTATTATGATTTTGAGATTGGTGAAATCTTTCATTACTGCTAGAGAAAACAACTGCAGAGTGCTTCTAACACAGCATTGTGTACTATGAGTCTGACAACAAATTTTATTCCAAATTTAATTTAATCTAGTAACCAGTTAATAGCAGGGAATGGAGAGCTTTCGCATCATGAGTGAATGTGTGAAAAAAAGCAAACAAAAAATCTGCCTTTAAATTAATTTGAAATAAAAGGAACGAAATATCTGTCACTCATAAATCTGATAACTTTACAGCTAATGTTTCAGCATTGTAGACTTAGAATTTATATTCTGATAATACTTCATATTAATGTTCAAAACAAAAGTTCTCATACTTAATCTGGTCTTAGGAGAAAACTTCATACAATGCATGTTGATGTTATTCTGTATGAAGTCCTGCCTAGATTCTGCAACTGAAATGCTAAGATAATCTGCCTTTTTCAGCAGAGATAATAATGTGATAATAGAATCTTCTGACAAGTGACTTGCATTATTTAAGAATTAGCAACTGCTACTGTAATAGAATTGAGGCATCAACATAGATAAAAGGTGAAAAATTATCTTCTTCTTCTTGGAACAGCTGTTTTGTTGAAGCAGCGTGCTTCTCGGAAGCAAAACCTCAGCAGAGTTTATTTGATGAAGGTATTTTGAAACATAAAACACATTCACTTTATCTTTTCAAGTCAGTAGCCTCAAGCACTCCAGGAACATCAGTAACTTTCTTCAAATTCTATGTTAGTTAAAAAAGATAACAGAGAAGACCATAAATATAACTGCAGCATAGGAAGTCCTATTTAGGTGCAAAATGTGCCTGAAGAAATAGACTCAGCTTCTCTTTGTCTTGCTCTGCATGGAAATTCAGCATCTTTCTCCCTTTTCTAGGTGTGCTGTCTCAAAATAATCAGTACAAATGAAATAAACTGCAATAACAGTATAATAACACAATTCAAATAACACATCTCACTCTCCAGTTCTGTCCATATTCCCGAGTGCATTTTGTTTGTGCTGAAAAAAACATGACATGTCACTGGGACATGACAAGGACAGAGAAAAATTGTGCTTCACTCAGTCACCCACTGCTTCTGAAGCTCTGGAACTGGGTTGCTAAGAACCCGGTACAAATGGCATACAGCAGCACTGCTACACCGGAATGGAAGAAACTCAGAGGAAAATCTAAGTCAGCTCAGCATAATGTGAGAGAAGCACTTCACAGAATCATAGAATTACTTAGGTTAGGAGTGACCTAACAGATCACCTACTCCAACCTCCCTTCCATGGACAGGGACAACTTTCAACTAGACTGGGTTGCTCAAGGCTTCATCCAATCCGGCCTTGAACACATCTAGGGAGGGGACATCCATAGCCTCTCTGGGCAATCTATACCAATCACTCCACCCTCGTTCTGAACTGAGTATTTAACCTTTCCTTTCAGACAGACCAATTAAATATATATGTCTTTATTTAAATAGCAATACAACATTTGTTTTCTATTGTTTATGTCACAGATGGATCAGAACAAGTGTGATCTTTCTCCTTATTAATACTAAAATTATGTCAGGTCAGTTAAACATTTCCCTTCAAAAAGATTTGATCTTCTGATCAAAAATGGAAAAATTCTCCTTAAACTCTCAGTATTATTTTATCATGAATCATGTGATTCACACAGGCTTTTGCAAACTCTGCCACTATTTATGTGTCTTAGAACACATTTAAAACATGTCATTGTACAGGCTGATACACTTAAGTCATTCCTGTATTGGAAGAGAATTAGACCTATGATATTGTCAAGTGTGAAAACCAGTGTGGTTTGTTTTGAAAGACAAAATTTAGCATTTTAAATCTAGAGCATAAATTCACTGAATAGTTCATTGCTATAACTTCAACAGAAATAATATGCTCTAGCATGCATAATATGTATGTATCATATTTATATATAACATTCTTTGAATTTGAGGCACAAATATGTGCTATGGCAAATTGCAGATGTCTGAAAACCTTACTTTGTTTTTCTACAATAAATAGTCTTCATAGACATGAATGTGAAAATCCTTAGTAAAAGAATGCTGCTATCTCCTAGCTGGTAAATTGTCAAACCAAGATGAAAGAAATCCCTTCCACAGACCAAGCTCCCTGATTCTATCTGCCTAGCAGCTAACTGTGTCAGGTTGTCAGCTAAGCTCTATCAAGGGCATCAATGGCAGGAGGCAAGGACCCCTGTGGAAAAGTGATCTCAGCCATCCACTGCAAATGGCTGACTTGGGAGAGGAGAGGATACATCACCTGTAAAGGTTGCCTGCTTCTCATCTCTGATTATTGATGGAGTCTGAGTGACTAGGATAGATGTGGCAAGTCTTTGTGTTAGGGGTGTAGATGGAAAAGCTCTTACCCCTGCTGACCCAGTGTCAGAGGTAGAATAGCCTTGTGCAATGTTTTAAACTAACTGCAGCCTTCCATAAGTCAAATAATGTCTTGTTTTCTCATACTCTACCCATCATACTTGGAAGGAGATCCATGTGAATAGCCAAAAAAACACCTCCATATTCTCCATCAAATTCTCCTTTTACTGTGATGTTTAGACACTAAAAGTGCTTGGCATGATTTAAACTGTCAATGCAAATAGACCTCTGTAAAGATCTATGATGCTGAGCAAGAAACCCTCACTGTTTATGAACTGTCCCTCCCTTTGTGCATAGCTGTTGTTCTTCCTTCTACACTGACATAGGAATTCAGGAACAGAGAGAGAGATTTACTTTTTTTAAAAATCTGTGTGAATTTGATGTATGCAGGTATCCACTTATGGACACAGTTAACTCCTATGGAAATAAAAATAATGTATAAGATGAAAATAATACTACTTGATATCAAATGCTATTATAAGTTAAAGAGCAATTTTTATGCCAAATGGTCAATTTCAGATGCTAGCAAGGGCGATTCGCTGTGAGTAAGGTATATCCTCTGGTCTTTTATTACTATCTTCTTTAAAAGTATTTTCATCAGAGGCATGTGTTTTCTGATGCTTTCTGCATCACTCTCATCATGACAAAACACAGAGGTATTTGCTAAATGAAGCAGGGCTTTTGTCACAGGCACTGGAAGGCAATGGAACTCATGTATATAGATACAGATGTGTGCATATATAATCCTGAGAAGTGCCATCAAATCATGTTTAATTAACAACAGGTCCAACAAGCCACTCCAAATGAAGTTTTTAGAAAGGAAAGATGGTGACAAGGTTTATGTGCACTGAGATGCTACTGCTGCTTGTGAGAGCATTTATAAAGAAAATTTCCAGACAGCCAAGAAAACAAATTAAGAGTCTTCTCCTTTTATTATCCAAGCAGAGATATTAAAAAGGGACCTCTGTGTCCTAAGTAATGAGAAATACTTTCCTAGTTACCAACAATTATTTAGTGCTGCCAGAGTTATTTTCAATAATGGAGATAAACGAGATGTAATATTAAATACAGGGGATGACAAGTAGGCCACAAACTATAGGACTACAGAGATTTTAAACCAATTCTTGCAATAACTTGTAAGCAAATACAACATAGAAGCAAATTTACTAGTTTTACAATGTTGGCTTTTTTATTTTAAAACTGGTCAAAATGTTGAATTTTAGTATCAGCAGTTGCTCTCAGTTTTTGAAAATGCATGAGTTGAACCAGTAAAGCAGATGCACTAAAACATTTTATTTAGTACCAAACTGTAAGAAGATAATTAGGTACAAAGAAAGAAAAATGTGGTAAAATGGTGATGTGGTAAAATGGTAATATGAAAAAATGGTGAAATTGGAATTTAAATTGCTTAGAATTAATCATGACACAATTACTCACTCAAAAATAGAATATATTTGCTAATGAGTATGACATTTTCCATGGCTCATGGATAACCAAGTGGAAAGTCTCAGAATGGTCTTGCAATGTATTACATCTGCACATGGTTTTTATAGTATAAAACTAATATATTTACAATAGAGCTGCATCTACGGGATTTATACAAAAGGCCAAGGAGGAGACAAAACTATGATGCAGATAAGAGTCCATGGAGGAAAAATGGATAGCCCATTAGAAAATGCCTCATCTATCCAAATGGACATAAGTTGTTTTGATGACTAAGTAGCTTCAAGGGAGAAGACTGCTAACTCCCATATAATAGACACTGGTGTCTGATGACTAGTGTGACACAGCTTTTTAGCTTTAACAACTGCTTGCAGATTTCAGTTTGCATGGTCTTATAAAAATTTTTGTGTAGCATCACAAACACTTTATACTAAACAATCCAGTGTAATTAAACAGCTGATTTGTAACAGCAGTAGGCAGAAGTCTCCTCACATCTCTTGAAAACCAGACTAATCAGTGAAGCAAACATAACTCCACAGCAAATGTAACTCCACAGATCTTTTCCTTGCCCCCTATTTTTTTGTCTACTGTCCATGAAAAAATTAATGGCAAAAAGAAACCACACAGAAATATCTTTCAGAAGAAGCATCTTGTTTAGCATATATACCACAGTACATAAAACATTATCCTCTGCCACAAAGAGAACAAGTGTGGCAGAGTTCCTCTGCTCCTGAGGTAATGTGACTGGTGTTCACAGCAGCAGTGGCATTTCCACAGGAGATAAGAAAAAAATTATATACTACCTGTGGTTACTCATATTTAACATCTGACTGTACTGTTTCTCTCCTATATATGTATACCTGCAGCAGGTGATCATGTGGGCACTCTCACATGGCACATCTATATTAATAGAAGTTTTAAACTGTAGAAAAAATCCTAATATTTCTGTTTTGAATTGCAGGCAGAGTAACATAAAGAGCAGAGTCACAAGGCAGAAGGATTCTGACACCCAGGTTACTTTCCTCCACTCAAGAAAAATTACACTGGCACAGGTTCTTTTGAGTAAGCTCAGAAAGAAAGAAAGAACAGAATCAATGGGGAAAAAAATCTCTACTTATAAAAGTAGTAATACTGTGCTTGCTTGCCTTTTTAAAACATTTTATGTCTTAATGTCACTTTCTTTGACAGAAAGTGACACAGAATCCAAGTTAAATATAATGAGCCCAACTTCCAGGTTTGATCTTCTGGTTCATTCCAGTTCTCTGGTTCATATGCCAAAATCTTTAGTTATCATTTACAATGGCACTGATACTTTTCCTTTAATTTTCTACTTTAAAAAAATCTTAGAGCTTCATTTTTCAATCTCATTGTAGAAGTCCAGGAGATGTGGGACACCTTGTGATATGGGAATAAAATAACACATTGTTGGAGTAAATTATGATTCCAGTATTAGAGCCTTGGGAAACTGTATTGACACCTAAACTTTACAGTGTGGAATTTTAACTGGGAAAATCTGATGATAATTCTGAGTCTTCCTTCTTCTTTATGAGGAACAAGATTTATATAGCAGTGTAACTACCCTCAAATTAGCTCCTTACCAGAAATTTTACTTACAGTATGATTGTAATTTGTTGTAGTTTGAAAGTTGCCAAATATTCAAAAGTGTTTGATTTTGTGCTTTTATGCCAAAAGAGCATTTTATTTTGAAGCTAGAGAGAGCTCTTCCATCAGATCAGGTCAGTGTGCATAAAAAGGAGTGGACTTCCTGATTTCTGCCCTTCTTCTACTGTCTCTTGGATGACAGAGATCTCTGCTGGGTTGAGCGCAGCCTCCCCTACTCAGTGTGCTGTGGGGAGGCAGGCAAGACCCAGCCGCTGTGGCTCTGCCACCGCAGGCAGGAGGCATGGGGGCAGCCACAGCTCCCCCTTCCCTGAAGCTCCGACCCAGTTCCTGCTCCATGCACTGTCCCTGCAGCCTGATAGTCTTTGAAGATCAAGAGAAGCTAGTGAGCTCTTAACCCTTTCCCTCCCTCAGAGCTGTAATAACTTGGGAGATGGAAAAAAGAGAAAGAGAAAAGAGAGGAAAAGGCCCTTAAGCAGGCCTATTTGCCACAAGAGGTGTGGCCTCATATGACCAGAGCCATGTTGCCTCTGTCCCCATCTGGGCCTGACAGTAGACACTGTATGCTCTGCCACTGAGAGTTTCTGATAAGAGAGAGATCCTAATGTACTGATATTCTAAACCTTTGGCAAAGAGGAGAATGGGGTTCTGTTGTGTTCCTGCATCAGAGATGCTGTTGTGGCCTGAAGATCATTGGAAATCTGCTAGCCCTAGTCCCATTCCCAAGATTAGAGGAGTTAGAAGCAATCTTGAAACATACAGGGGAAACTGGCATCTACAGGAGTACCAGAAAGGGAACTTCTCCAGAAGCATCACAACATGGTTGGAAGGGGTGGGTGAATTCCCCTTCTGGTTAGAGTGTTAGCGCACACTCTCTTTTTTTGTAGCTCTCATCTGAAGCCCAAACCCAATGTGTTAGCTGTTTCCCATTTCTCTCAGAGTGCGTGTAATGGTACTTTGATACAGCTTCTGTTTTACTTTTTTTGGTTCTTTTACTTATTGAGTATTTTTTTCCTTTTCTTATTGTTGTGGATTCAATAAATTCTTTTATTTTAATGAAGTTGCTTCATTGCCTGTTGAATTCTCTGCAAGAGCTGGTTGGTGTGCTTGGATTGCCGGCACCAATGCAGAACTGATCCCGACCTTCATTTTAACCCAGGTCTTAACTATCGGATAATTAATTTAGCTAACATTAATTTTAGCAATTTAAAAATATATGTAGTTTTAAATTTCAAATGCCTCTAGTTACTAATTAACCTACTTGTAATGAGAAATAATTTCCAGATTTTCAGCTATTGATGTCTATATGAAAGAAGAGTGTTGATGGCTGAGATTTTATGGTGGTTTCTGTTGCCCGTTAACTTGCCTGATAAACAAATTTGGAGAACCAGTCCTTCAAGTAATTATGTGTGAACATGCTGTTGCATCCTTAAAGAGCTACATGGATGTCTGCAGGACTTCTTTATGCTTTATCATTCTACCAGCATTCCGTCAGATCAAGAATCCGAAAATTAAAACTGGCTCCCACCCCAGGTTACATTGACTATACTATTATATAAGACTATTTTGTAGAGTGTGTTGAAAACCTAGAAAATGCTGAGGTTGGGTTCCTTGCTGTATTTTGTTTGCTATTCTGATTTTTAATCTACTTTAATCTGTAGCAAGAAAATAAAGCACAATACAAATAATACCTTGAGCATTTAAAAGGCTACACTAGTAATATTGAATGCTGAATGTTAATGTATTCATAGGAATCTTCCAAACAGGGAGAAGATTCCACCAAATAATCACTGTTTTGCATAAGATAAGATTAAAAGATATTTGAAAGTTATCAAAACTCTCTGGGTTTTGCAGTGATGGAAAAAGTTTTCGTATATAAAAAAACTGAACAGATTTTATGGCTAAATTGGAGTAATTATTCATCGTGGGTTTTAAAGTCAGTCAAACAGATTTAGCTTACTTTGACTTCCGTGTATTAAGAACTTTCTTGATTCATGTAAGGAATTTCTAGAACTTTGCTTTTTCTTTTGTTCAATTAATGCATTAAGCTTGGACCCATGTCTGCTGCTTTACAGATTTTTTTAGCAATGGAAAAAAACTTAAATTCTATGAT
This sequence comes from Upupa epops, assembly GCA_013397515.1. Lineage (NCBI taxonomy): Eukaryota > Metazoa > Chordata > Aves > Bucerotiformes > Upupidae > Upupa > Upupa epops. Next base: position 61,907 of record VZRI01004375.1, read on the forward strand.
TAAAGGTACAGGGAGAAAAGGCTGGCACTTTTGTAATAGCATGTCTTTTATAATTAATTAGTCCTATTTTGTTTACAAGACTTTGGTATTGCTTACAATGTTTTCCTTGTCCCTCTGGTAGTCATCTGGTAACTGTAATTATAAATTCACATTACATCTGGCTATGAGTTATGATATTATGAGCCGAAAATATTCTGCTGAAGAGGAACAAAAGTATAATCTTGACTTACATTGGGTTTTGTTCTTCATTCCTTTCCAAAGCCTCAAATACTGGGTACTGACTCAGTTCCATATTCATGTGTTAACATGGCAGACTTTTCCAACCATTTAAAATGTGTTCAGCATGAATAGGGAACTGAGTAGATGCTTGAATTTGGGGGATCAATGTTGCTTATTCTTCCATAAGAATGTGTTTCAAGTGAGAAGTTATTGGTTTGAAGCAACACCATGAGTTGTGTTGGGCAATCAGATCAGTGATAAAGAGTTACCCTGTTTGACATTGAAATCTGTGGGGAAAATCCAAACTTTATTAATAATTTTGATATTCAAAGACATATATTATGTGCTTAGCTCACTAAATCATGCAATTTACTTTTAAAATATCCTAAAATTCTATATAAAAATACTGATAACTATTTTATTGATATATCCTTTAATATTACACAACCTACTGTCCTTTCAGTATGTGGTACTACCAGTATCAGAATGTTTCATTTCAATGACAAGATTAGCCACATTCTGCTTTGTTTCACAATTGCACTGAATTAATATTATTTTCACAACCAGATATATGGAAGTCAGTACTGACTCAGGTTACATATTTCATATTTCATATTTCATATCAAGCAATCTCAGTGCTGTCTTTCTTTAAAAAGAATGATCACTTTCTCCTTGAGAACAAGGACATGAGGTGTTTTATTTATCCTGTCAATTTATGCTCTGCTGTTTAAGAAAACAGATGTCCAAGGTGAGATCAGTTACAAGTCATGTTCCTTAGGGGTCTGGTTTGGGCCCAGTACTGTAACATCTTAGTTGGTGACAGGGATAGTGGCATTGTGTGCACCCTTAGCAAGTTTGTCAATGACACCAAGCTGTGTGGTGTGGTTGACAAGCTGGAGTGAATGGAAGCCATCCAGAGAGACCTTGACAGGCTTGAGAGGTGGATTCATGCGAACTGCACAAACTCCAAGTCCAAGTGCAAGGTTAGTCTGGGGCAGTTCTAAGTACAAATACACACTGAATGAATTGAGAGCAGTCCCAAGGAGAAGAACTTGGGGATGTTGGTAGATGAGAAGCTCCACATAATGTGTCAGTGCAGCCTAGAAGGACAACCACATCCTGGGCTGTACCAAATTAATGTCTATAAATATGTGAGGAATGGGTGTCAGGAGGATGGAGCCAGGTTCTTCTCAAGGTCATCTGGTGATAGGACAAGGGGCTATGGGTGCAAGCTGGAGGAGGTTCCATATAAATATCAGAAGGAACTTCTTTAAAGTGAGGGCAATG
>VZRI01004375.1:63470-84412 GCA_013397515.1 Upupa epops
GTCCAGAGGAGGGCCACAAGGATGATATAAGGGCTGGAACTCCTGTCTTATGAACATGGGCTGTTCAGCCTGCAGAATGCTCTGATGGATTCTTATAGCAGCTTTCCAGTACCTGGAAAGGACCTACAGGAAACCTGGAAATGGACTTTTTTGGGGGGACTGCAGGATAAGGGGGAATGGTTTCAAACTAAAAGAGAGTAAATTCTGATTAGAAAGAAATATTAGGAAGAAATTCCCTCACCATGAGGGTGTGAAGTGCTGGAACAGGTTGCCCAGGGATGTTGTGGATGACCCTCCCTGGAAGTGTTTAAAGCCAGATTGGATAGAGCCACGGGCCACCTGGTCTAGGTAGAGGTGTCCCTGGTCATGGCAGGGTGTTAGAACTAGGTGATTTCTGATGCCACTTCTAATTAAGCCATTCCATGATCCTATGAATGAATAACAAAAGCTTTTCATTCTTCTAACACTTATGTAAGCAGCATGGTAACTGAAGTGTGGCTTCAACTCAACAAAACCATGGAGTAAGAGAGACAACAGGTCAGGTTCAGGGAAACATGCTCTTGTCTTCTGCTTGGATTCTTCTGATCCCTTAGCAGACAAAAATAACACATCATTTTGTGTGGACTTGAGGCAGTACAGCTGGTATAATTAGAGGTTATACCATTAACAGCAAGCAGAACGGGAGATAAGTACAAATGAAAAAATATGTTTCCTCTGCATAACTATAGTCAGCAACACTTTGGAGCTGTTAAAGTGCATGATGTTTCAGTTGTGATGGTTCGGTGTCTCCTGACAAATATGCAGTAACTACATGTACTACTTTACTTAAGTAAAAGTCTAGGTCTCTGTCTAGGTCAGTAGGAAGAGACAGGCACCTTGGAACCAAAGTCTCCCACTATGATTAATGTAAACCTCAAAGATGAGATGATAAAGAATCAGTAAAAACTGCAATGAGAATAATTTAGCTATTTGAAAGCTTTGAAATAGTTTCACTTATCTTTGAAGTCTAAGGAAGCAAGACTGTATGAAGCTCTACTTTTTCATTTAATTTTCCTTTTGTTAAATGAGTCATCTTTTCATAGGCAAGTACCATCATTCTGTGACAAAAATAGAGTATCACACAGGAAAGCATAAGGTCAGATATGGGCTTTGATTACTTTTGAAATTTGATGGAAGAAGCAAACAGTTTTTAGTAATTATAGTTTCCAATTTCATTACTAGTTTATTACTGAATGCTTCATATTCCAGAAAAAAATCTCCTACACTTGATAATTAGTTACTTTATAAACATAGCCACGGTATTTTTCACAGAGGTCTCAGCAAATTTCTCAAGTATTCTTGTAATGTCTAAAACCCACAGAAAGTTAATAGATCTTACATTACTAAATCACAGAGACTTAGTGTCAATTCTTTGTGCTTATCCCTATTGAAACTGCAAAACCCAACTGGTTTTAGGTGACCTCAGATTTCACAACCATTTATATATTCAACTGTAAGATTTGGTAATATACCAATGCACAAAGTAGACATTCTAAATACAGATGTCTTTTCTGTTGAAGCCAGGCTAAGGCGTACACATCATGTTAAAATCCTCAAAATAGGATTGATTTTGTAAAAGTTTTGTCTTTCACCTATAAATAATTTAACATGGATTTGCTAGGGTTAAGTAGAAAACCACACCAGGTCTAATCAAAAGGAAGGCGCATTCTTGGCAGAACAGTCTAATGTGGAGATTGAAAAGGCAGCATCTAGGCCAAATAGAAGAGTTCTCTTCAGTTTTACAGCATTTAAATTAGACTTGAAAATTCAGCCACCAATTCAAAGAACAACAAAAAAGTGAACATATTAACAAGGGGCAATACAAATCTAAAGTCTGGTCAAGAGGCAATAGACACAAACTGAAACACAGGAGGATCTGTCTGAACATCAAGGAGCACATTTATACTGTGAGGGCCACTAAACCATAGCAGATATTGTCCAGAGAGGTTGTGGAGTCTCAGTCCTTGAAAGTGTTCAAAAGCTGTCTTGACATGGTCCAGAACAACAAGGTCTAGGTGGTTCTGCTTGAGTAGGGGGGTTGAGCAACATGACCTCCATGGTCCTTTCCAGCTGTGGAGTTCCATATCCAAACACAACCACTCTGTGATCCTGTGAAATGGGAAGCATGAAGTTCTCTGAGAAACTAGCCACTCTATACACTAAGAATTTTTTTAAATTCCAGGGTAACACTGAGAGTTCATCTCTGCCACCTAATCATGCTTTCTCTTTCTTTTGTGTGTTCATTCCCTTTCTTCTTTAATAGTTCCTCAGTACCTAACTTCTGCTACCAAAAAGGTGGGCTTAGTCACAGAACAGTGCGCAAAGCAGAGCTTTGTACTTAAGACAAAATTAGTTTTTCAAACGGACAGTCAAGTTTTAATTAGCAACACTGTCTCTTCCTCTTTCTATTTTCCTTTGAACACTTCTAAATGGAATTATCAACAAAATTCCTTACAGAAATCAGAAGGGAGTAGGATTCAAATAATCACTGTTTATGTGGACAGCCTAAACCTACTCTGGGACTCTAAAAATTGCTTTAAAAATGCTGCTTCTACCTGGAAGTCTTCTAGTGTACTGAAAGCTTGAGTTTGGTTCTTGAGCTTGAACTGTTTGGAAATACAGGGAAACAGCTCACAACCCGAGTATTGACATTCCACACACAGTAATGTGAATATAGGAAAAGGAGTTCATACTTAAGCCCTGAAGAGAAGCATTCAGTCCATTTGCTTTATTCACATAAAAGCCATCCCCAGAAGCCATATCCATGTAAATAAAGCATCTTACCTTCTCCCACTGGCTTTGCTGAGTCTTTTGAATGGCCTAACTCGCAGTTTAGACTCTGATTAGACATGTATCAGGAGTGCTGCTAACAGCAGCTTACTTTATTGAACATATTCCTCTGCCCATAGCCACACACATAACTGCTCTGTCATACTGTTGTGTCACAACAGGTTAGTACAATCAGTGGCAAAATTTGATCACACTGAAAATGAACCTAGGCCTACAGAAGCATAACTTCAACCAAACTGAGCTTCCATATGCATCCAATAGCTAATCTATTTTTTGGCCAGTTCTATCAGAAATGTTTTGGCAATTCAGTAAATCAATCACAACGTAAATGAGAATAAAATAATTGCATTGAAACTATGCTAGAGATAGTGTTGGTGTGGGATGAGCCTCTCTTTAGCTAAAATCAAAAGTGCTAAATACCTAAATAGACGAGTCAAGAATGGTCGCCTGAAATAACAGTGGCATAGCCTCAGTTCACTTGGTGTCAGCAATGTACTAATAAACAAGGACTTTTCCAGGTTTGCCAGTCAGGTCCTCAGAGTATTTCTTCTGGCAACACTCTCTCCCACTGTTGTTTTGTAATTATGTCGTAAAGCACTACTACATTGCTGCTTGGGTCTGTAGCTCAAGCACTCAAACCATCTTCTCTGACTCTTTCAGAAATAAAAGACTATTTTTATTTCTGTTTTATTACATGATAATATGGCAATTATCTTTTCTCCAGTAGTAGTCACTTAGACCACTGTACCTAAAACCCCCGAGCAATAGACATACGACAATGAAGTTGCTCTAGTTAACTGCTGTTGAACTAGATGATCTCCAGAGGTCCCTTCCAACATCAGTTGTTCTCTGCCTCAGTAATATCTAAAAGCACTGGGCCTCCTATCAAAAGCAATTACAAGTCTGAAAAATAGCAAAACTATGTAATCCAAACTGAGTACTTAATGGTCTAAAAAAAGGGGGTGTGTGTCTCCTTCATGAAAGAAACCGACAAGCAAAAGCTCACACAAACACTTTTTTCATTCTTCTCAGTATTATTCCATCATTAAAGGGTAACAAAGCTGTCATTTCAGATTCAAAATGTAATGTTCCTTTTGAAAGCTATGCAAGAGCTACAGCTGGCAAAGAGGGCTTAAGGTTCATTGAGTTTCAGAGTTCCACATATCACAGCTGTGGACACTGAAAGAGTATGGAACTAAATACCTCCTTAATTATTAATTGGGGCAAGGATAACCAAGATGACATGATGCTAAAACTAATAGCTCCAGGCACCTGCCAAAATCTCCACTTTAAATTTAAACTAAAAAAAAAAGAAATATCATAACCATCTATCATAAAAAGTATTTAAGAAGTCAAAGTGCTACTTAATTAACCAACATTGTATTGTTTGTGGAACCTGTAGGTATCTTGGCGAACCTAGGGACTCCTCTTCAATAACACTTTTCATTTTACAATAATGTTCTACAATCACAGACGAAGAGGAATCATTATGGATTAAAGAAAAATCAATTAAAATACAGACGTCAGTTCTCCAGATTTTCCCCCAAAGGCCCTCGTGAGGATTAAAGATCAAGATTTCAAGCTAATTTGTTATTTTTTGTTGGATGACTGATGAAAAATATTAAAATATGGAGATTGACATATTGAGTTGACAAAAAGTCAACTAAGTACCTAAGTTAATTGGGCTTTTCAGATACAGTCATTTAAAGTCATTTAAAGTTTTGAATTGAAAAGGTATTTATATAGAGAGACAGTCATAAGCAATTTGTGTGTCAGATAATAAAAAACATTACATTATCATTGATCACCCATAAATATTTCAGGTAATTATACAGCTATTAAAATATGCTCCTTAGACATTTTGGGGCAGAGATTTGGAGAGAATATTCAGAGACACGCAAGTGATTTGGGAGTCTTCACTCCAATGCCACTCTCTAGGACTTAATTTACTTCTGTGCTTTTGAAAAGTCCATCCTTTTTGAAAATGAGTGAAAATTTACCCAGCCTGGTCCCAATATCCTGAAGAATGTTAGATTTCAAAATTACAAGGACAACAATAATCATACTAAAGATCTGTTCTAATATAAAAATTAATGCTTTTACATATATATGGATCACTCTGAATGCTAATTACACAATTCAAAACCAATATTAAAAACCTCTAAATGATTAAGACTGCAAAATTGACCATGCAGAGATTAGAAAATGTTAGAATTAAGGTTTTACCTGTGCAACTTTAACCTTGTTTTCAGGTACCTAGACACCTTATTAAACTGTACTTTCCTCTGAGGAACTACCTCATTCACAGAATGACAGTGCCCACAGAATTAATCAAAGTTCCGTAGTTAATGAGCCTGTAATGTGATTGCATGCAAATTTATATGCAAATGACCAGTTGTGCATCTAAGTGGCTACTTGTATGTGTCATTTTCTGATTTGCATGCATAATCACTGTAATTATACAGTTTTAAAATTTGAGATCACAGTGTTCACAGCTGAAAAATATGACAACTCATATATTAGTCATGTCTATTAATCATTTACTTACAAAGTGTTTACATTAATCAGCTGGTCTTTGCATAACTTACTTATATTTCCTCCTTTCCTACAAGATTCATCCTATTCCTCTTACCTAATCATTGTGTCTATCATATCATTTATATTCTGCCAAATATAAAGCTCCCCGTCTTATGGCTGCAATTTGTAATCTATGCATACTATACTCTGTTACCCTGTACAAACCCGGAACAATTTTAAAAATAAGGACAGATCTGTGCATTAGAACTGGTTAATATGCCCTTTTCCAAGTAATATAATGTTATCTTTAATGAAAATTGTAAAAAACACATTAACAATTCTGGATTTTTAGTCCTATCTGGTATCACTACGGTGCAAGCCACGATTCAAACCGAGAGTTCTATAGATGAAAGGCTAAAGAATGTGAGATAAGCACATAGACATGTTAGTCTTCATCAAGCAAATACGTTGTATTCAGTTTGTATGAATCAGCAATATTTTTTAATTCAATACATATTACACCCTCAGTGTGGTATCGTAGAATCACAGAAAGGTTAGGGTTGGAAGTCGTATTAAAGATCATCAAGTTTCAAAGCCCCTGAATCAGTAGGGACAACTCCTACAAGATTAGGTTGCTCAAAGACATATCCAACCTGGCCTTGAATGCTAATCCAGCGATGGAAATTCCACTTTTCTGGGCAACTTGTTCGAGAGTCTTGCTATACTCACACTAAAGAGCTTCTTCCTAATCTCCAACCTAGATCTCTTCTCTTTCAGTTTAAAATCATTACCCCTTGTGCTCTCACCCCCTGTCCTTTTAAACAGTCCCTCCCCATATTTTCTGTAGGTCCCATTCAGGCACTGGAAGGCTCAGGCTAAGTAACTCCAGCTCTCTCAGCATGTCCTCATAAGAGATGTGCTCCAGCCCTCTGATCATTTTTGTGGCCCACCTCTAGACATGTTCCAACAAGTCCACACCCCTCCTGTGCTTGGGGTTCCAGAATTGGACACTGTATTCCAAGTGAGATCTCATAAAGGCAGAGAAGAGGGGCAGAATCACATCTCTCAATCTGCCAGACACACTTTCTTTGATGCAGCCCAGAATGCAGTTGGTTTTCTGGACTGCAATTGCAAATTGGTGGCTCATATCTGTCTTTTGGTCAACTAGTACCCCAGGTCCTTTTCCACATTGCTGCTTTCAACTGTGTTCTCCCTCAGTCTGTATTCATATCTCCTGTTGCCTCAGCCATGTGCAGGACCCTGCACTTGGCCTTTTTGAACTTCATGAGTTTCACCTGGGCCCACTAGTCCATCCTGTTTAGGTCCCTCTGGATGGCATCCCATCCATCTGGCATAGCAACTGCACCACCCAGCTTGGTGTCATCAGCAAATTTCCTGATGATGCTCTCAATGCCAGTGCCAATATTGTTAATGAAGATATTAAACAACACTGGTCCCAGCACAGACCCCTGAGGGACACTACTTGTCACTGTTTGCCATCTGGATTTAGAGCCATTGACCACTACCCTCTGGAGGTCATCATCCAGCCAGTTCCTTATCAGTCCACCCACCAAACTCATATCTCTCCAATTAGAGAGGGTAATCTGTCATCTCAGTTACTTGAAGTATAAATGGGAAGACAAGATGACCCCTGTATTGTCCAGAGAATAGGCCATTATTATACAGTGATCCATATGTCAGTCTGTTCTGCTGTACTGTGCACCATTACCTGTATAAATTCCAAAGTATATGGAACAAGATATCAGCAAAATGTACTACATGCATGATATTTACTAAGTCTAGGGAAGCAAAGAAAATCTGTTACATGGAAACCTTTGACATAAGAAAATTATCACACATTCATTACTTTTAATAATAAATTAAACTTAACCTTAAAATTACTCTAGTCTCATAACAACAGCCAGATGGTGGTATGCTTCTGTGATGACCTTTGGTGAGACACAACTAATTGAAATTATAAGGGAAAGTCAATGTGGTCTAGCAAAACAGGATGCAAATGCATTGCAATTCATCTACACAACTGTCATAAGTTGGAGCCAACCTACAGAAGAAGGGAGACTGTATAGATGAGGAAGTTACTGTGAGTCCATTTTGACTGCATGCATTTAATTAGATTGTTATGATAATTAATGAGATGGAGCACCTGTCAGGATAATCCTTACTTATCACAGAATCATGGAATCATTTGGGTTGCAAGGGGACTTTAAAGATCATCTAGCTCAACTCCATTGCAGTGGTTAGGGACATATTTGACTAGATCAGGATGCTCAAAGCCCCATGCAGGCTGACCTTGAAGGTTTTCAGAGACAAGGCAACAATCATCTCTTTGGGTTCCAGTGTTTCACTGCCCTTACTGTAAAATATCTCTTCCTTATATCTAGTCTAAATCTACCTGCCATTATATTTTGTCCTATCACAACAGGCTCAACTGAAAAGATTGTCCCCATTTCTCTAACAAGTCCCCTTTAAGTGTTGAAAGGCTGCAATAAGGTATCCCTGAACTCTTCTCCAAGCTGAACAATCCCAACACTATCAGCCTTTCTTCATAGAAGAGGTGTACCATCTATCTGATCATTTGTGTGGACCTTTCCTGGACCTTCATCAACAGGTTCATATGCATCTGGAGAGGAATCCCCATCCCAGCACTGCTGACAGCCCTCATCACCCTAAGTTCACTGCAAAGTAACTGTATTGAGTAACAGAGAACAGAAAACACTCCCCAATCTCTTAAACAAAATTACCTGCCAAAGCATATGTGAAACAATTTTACCTGCAAAAGAGCCCTTATGTTCAGTCATGACAAGATAAAACTAGTGAGGTAGTAATGTGTCTCTAGATGCTACAAGTCAGCTAGTGATGCTGCAGTAGCGTTTCGTTTTACCATTAACATTATAATTCTGCTAACCCCACTCTTCACTCTGGTGAGAACAGGTATGATAAAACTTCTGTTTGTGTGACTTCTTTGCATTACCCAAGTAGTCCTTACCACATTAGTACATCACTGGGAGCATCTCTACAAGTAAACATACTAGAGCTATATTATGAACATGAATCCGTATGCTAAAGCATGCAAATTTTATGCAAAATGAAAAGACCTTCTTTTACAAACATTTTCAGTAGCAACATGTTTTTTAAAGATCACACACTGTTTAAGATGCAACTTTCCTCATTTTATTACCATTTACTCACCCAGCCTTATCCAAGAACTATTCACAGTCAGCGGTCAGTGGAGAGGCATGTTAATTGTACAAAGGAGAAATCAATTCTGCTAGCTTAAGAAAAATGCACTACTTGGTTTAATTACACAAACAGATGTGCTGAGTGATAGCAAAATTTCAAACCAATAGCAGAGTAAAAATACTTTAAAATCACTCTTTTGAATGACGGCTGTTTGCTAATCACTCAGACATGACTGTTTTACACACACCTTCAGAGTAGCTTGTATGCTGCTTTCATCCTTTTCATTATTACCTCATTCTGACTCATAAAAGAAACTTACACTATCTTTCTGATCAACTCAAGTTTTATATTCTATCAGCAATGTGATAAAAACAACCTTTTAACCTGTGAAAAGACCTATGTAAAGCAGTGAGAAATAATAAATGCATATTGAAATATAAACTGAAATATGCACAAGGAAATTTCCAGGGATGATTCATAAAAGACTGGTGGGGGAACACACAGTTCGTAATACCTATTATGTCAGACTAAATCTACTTCTATTCTTTACAAGTACTGTAACAAATAAACCTTGTTAATGCAGTGAAGCATCACGAACATGTAGGTGTGCTGACAGACAGGTAGAGTAATTAAGAAGGGTTGTGTGCATTTGACGTATAGCTCTATCAGTTATTGACTCAGAAAGTGAGGCATCTTTGCTTGTCACAACACTAACAGCAAAAGGTGTCCTTCTGACATGTTCTAGAATAATTTACACTCACCTAGTTTTAACAAATGTGTTTTTCTAAACCTTTATTAAAACCAAGCATTTGTGAGGCTTTCCTTCCTCTCTGAAAGATTAGAATTCTCCAAGGAATTTTGAAAAAAGATTCTGAAATATTAATTAATCCTGCTAACAAGTCATGTAACATATATTCAGAAAATAGTCTTCCCAAAAATGCTGACAGATCTAGCTGGTTTACAGATGCTTTTATCTTCTGATAAAAATTACGTGTATGTTTTACTTCTTCACCACAAGTTTACTTTTATTTTATTATGTGAGTAAATACCGAAGATAAAGCAAATTAAAATGTTCTTTTTCACTTTTTTAGAACATGTAGAACAGCCATCCAAAACTGCACATATTCTTGAGACATTTGATATGTGATTGATATTGAGAATGCAGATCTTACAGACTATCATCAGTCAACCTCGGGAATCTTTCTGAAGTTAATTGTAGAAATTAATTAATTGAATGATTAATTGTAAAACAACAATATAAATGGTAGGAATTAAAATAACAATACATAAAACAAGTCAATTTGTGCAATTCCTTCAATATATACAAAAAACAGGCACATAAGCAAAACATTACTGATGTTTCTCATATTAATTGTATGAAGTTAATTCTATCAGATTAAACAAGGTCAAGAGCTGTGTCCTGCACTTGGGTCCTAACCACCATGGTAGACTACAGACAGAGGATCTGAGGGTATGGGTATTGGTTATTAGTCAGCTGAGCACGAGCCAGCAGTGTGCCCAGGTGGCCAAGAGAGACAAAAGCACCCTGGCTTGTACTAGAAATATTGTGGCCAACAGGAGTAGGGAGGTGATTGTTACCCCTGAACATGGCAATAATGAGACTGCACTGTTGCGTTCAGTTCTGGGCCACCTGCAACAGGAAGGACATTGAGGTTCTGGAGTGTGTCTAGAGAAGAGCAACCAGGCTTGTGGTGGGTCTGGAGCACAAGTACTATGAGGAGTGGTTCAGGGAACTGAGGATGTTTAGCCTAAAGAAAAAGGCAGAAAGAGACCTTCTCGCTCTCTACAGCTACCTGAAAGTAGGTTGGAGCAAGGAGAGGGACAGCTTATTCTAATGATCACATTTTCTGTGTGGCTATTAAATGCATCCCTAGATGAATGAGCATGAAATAATGTCACTTACTGCATCAGAGCAAGATGACAGTTGAAGCAAAGGGAAAAATTGAAGGTAATCTCCCAGAAAAGTATTTTCAGCTTCACAGTGTGTTCTATTAAAATAAACCAAGTGTAGTAGACAAACCTTAGCAAATTAAAACACAAGGATCTCTGCCGTTTCAGAGACCACACAACTATGATAAGAATTTTACTTGGAGTTCTTAAGGTACATTATGTCAGCTGAAGAAGTTTATTTCAAATGAAATACCACTGAAGTGCTTGATGGGCAGAAAAGTAAAGAAACAAACATTTTTCTTTCTGATTTAACTCCCTATGTCTATAGTCCAGATTCTCATCAGCCTCACATCCAATAAGAGGAAAGGATTTGTGTCAGTTTATATCAAATTCTAATTTCTCCCCCAAATAATATCAAATATTTAGAACCACTCATTCTGCTTATTTTTCAAATAAAAATCATTACACAACAATTTCTATGGAATTGTGCTTATTTTAATATCTCAATCTCTATATAAGAAAAACTGAAGGAGGACACACACAAAGTATATCAAATTACTTCCCTTTACCTTACTAAAATACTATAAAATTGTCTATTGCTGTAGTATTTAAAGATTCAGATTACTTTCCTGTAATAGCTAATGTCATTGCCTATATCCTAGAACTCTACATTGTTTGCTACATGAATTTGTGGTGTTAACATGTTTTGATAAGACTGTCACAATGTAAATTCGGATTACATTTGCCATTGTTCCTATTGCTCTCAGAGGTTTGCATTCTCAACCTGCACGGATATCATGAAGAGAGGTGCATAAAAGATCAATGCTCAATTAACAAGTTGCTGTTAGCTGTAAACCACATCCTCAGATGGGTTAATACTTGGGGAAGGAAGGGGTAGGTCTGCTCACATGACAAGCAAGAGACTGTTAGATAGCACAAATGACAAGGACAGAACTGAATCCAAACTCAGCCTTTATAAAAAAATTAGATATCTGTAATTGAGCTGAAGGGAACTGTTGAGGAAAAAACTCCAGATGAGCTTTTATTTGATTTGAATCAGGTATTTGAAACAATTTCTCCCATTTGAAACACAAGTTTATCCATAGTTAAATTAGAGGTTAGAATGAAATGTCATCAATGCCTTCGCTAAAAGTTTCAGAATTTTTATGCTTTCCTGGTGCCTGAGATAGAGAACTTACCAAATGAAACCATGTTCATCACAGTTGTAGAAGTTCAGATTTTTTCATCTAGCTCTGGGGAATGGAAAGCAGGAAGGCTGGATCAATAATGAAATTCCAAGAATAGACAGGTTCCCAACCCAGTGAGTGATCGCTATGCAGACAATTCTAATTCTATTGTAATTCCTATTACAAAACTATCTGTATGCAAAGTATTACACTTCATGTAAAATCACTACATTTTCATTAGTGTGGAAGCTGATACTCAGTACTGCTAAACTCCAGGCAGTTCTGTCCATGCAGAGAGCAGATTGTGTACAGACCTCAGCTATAGAGTTAGAAAGCCTATACAGTATGAGTGGTAGAGGAAAAAGAATTTTGTTAGCATCAGTTCTCCCTGAGTGCTTGAATCATGCACTAAGAGCCTCTCTAGATATCTGGCTTTTGATTTAATGCTTTTCTGAATGGAATTGCAGATTCAGAAGTTGCTGCATTTTCTTGTTCATAATGATTGCTCTTTTTCTCAGATTACTGAAGGTTGAGTGTAAATTGCTTGAAGTGGGCAACATTAATGTCAGTTTTGCCGCTATTTTTGAAAATCCTCTATATCATGGCTATTACACATTACATACATGTATATATCGCTTCAAGGAAAGGCTTAGTTTTCCTTGTCTGTTGTTTGTTATTTCTCAAAATTACAACAATCACAGCTTCATTGCTTTGCAATCACCTTACCAATTCATGACACTGCCAAACTGTTACTGTATTACAGAAATAATTATGCAAATTCTTTAAAAATGCATGACACTTCAATATTATAAAAATCTTACATAAAAGCAAAACCCAGCTGTTAATTGAACATTGAATATATTTTTCAGTTATTTGGTAACAGTGGGTATTTTCACAATCAAAGCATATGGATGAAACTTGTTTTAATGCACTCTGTTCCTCATACAAATTTTAGAAATTGAAAAGCAGATATTATTAATAAAAGCAATTATGAGGGGAATTGCATTGCTTACTGAATGCCTTCTTGGGCATGTAGGCAATGGCAAATCAATTTCTAGTATGCTTCATGACAGCTGAAAGGAGCTGTACAATACTTACGTTGAAGCAGCTTAATTAATTCTTCGTTTTTTAACAGAATAAATGAAAATTAACTATTCTATTTAATTTCCCTATAGTGGAAATAGAGTGCGTGATAAGCATCAGTGAGGTAGATAATTAACCTCACTAGTCAAGGAAAAGATGTCAAGAATAATCATGAAGATTTCAAGTCATACATACAATAGTTTATATCCTAAAGATGCTCCCCATGTTACTTAATAAAGGTTATTTATTGCTGTATACTAACGAAAAAGAAATGTATGGCTATACACAAAAGTAAAAGCATTATGCATGTGTATTTGTACCTTCAGAGAAAGATGAATAAAAGGACGGAAGGAAAACAAGAAAGAACCACCTAACAAAACCAGAGAAAAAGTTTGCAAAGCCCATTTCACGTACTACAAAAACCAGGTGCAAGGTAGGAGCTGTACTTCTGATTTTGTTTTTTATAAAATTTATTTTAAAATATTGATTGATTTGAAATAGCATCAGTGAAGTAAGAAAAAACATAGCAACTTCACTAGTCACATTGAATTACAACGAAGTATGTTATTGAATAGCAATTTGTGTTTAAATTGATTTTAATAAAGTATGCAATTCATAATCAAGCAAATTTCCAATTAAGTGATAATTGAATAAGACAGCAGGAAGACTACTACTCACTGCACAGTGAAGTAGAAGTAGCAGAAATGGGATAAAAAGTTTCTACAATATATCCTAAAGTGAAGAAAGAAATAAGCACGTAACAAGTTTTCAGTTAGCCAGGAAATGTTTATTGGAATTTGAGATCCTAGAGTGGTTTAGGGTGTTTTGACTGGCCTCCAGCTGCCGCTCTTTAAGGACAGTTGCTTCCCACAAATCCTATCTCATATTTTACATCCCATAGCTGTCTGGCCTATTGCTAGAGCATTCTATGTCACCTAGCTGTGTAAGCAAACTCACAGATCCTCATTGACGATAATGGAAGCTTACATTTTTTGTTTAGCATTAGAAATATATGGACACTTGCATGAAAGCTTCTTCATCTCACATTGAATCCCACCCTTAGAACAGAAGCCTTGTGATGTGAGTCTTAGAAATATCATTTGCACGGGTAAAAACTGGATAAAAAAATTTCTCTTTGGTGCGCTGAATTGTATGGTGTTCGTGATCTGATGCAAAGCTCTCTAGTCACCAACAGTTCTGCACCCACCTGTTCTCAAAACAAGTCAGCTGCCACAGCTCAGTGCCAAGATCCAACCTAAGCTGAACTACATCAAGCAGCCCAAAGGACCCAACTTGGAAGCTCTGCATGGAGCACTCCAAGCAAAGACACAGAAGAAAAGTGGTGGCTCTACTTTTCCTAATATTGTATAGAAATAAATGGACAGTTGGCTCTCCACATCACTTCAGAATATATACAATAACATGTTTATGTAATGAAGTTGAATTATTCAGCAGATACAGGAAGCATGGAGCCAGACTCTTCTTGGAGGTGCACTGAGGTAGAATGAGAGGAAATAGATTGAAACACAGGATAGTCTAACTAGATATTAGCAAAAAAATTATCTTGAAGGTTATTAAAGGTGTTCAACACAGCCTGACACAGCCTGGAGAAACCTGACTTACTCAGGTATGATTTAAACATGGAATAGACTAAGATAACTTCCAGAGTTCCTTTTCAATCTGTACAACTCTATAGTTCTATAAAGCTTCAGGCACACATTGACTAGGTTCCCACTAGAATGCATAGAATTCCCATTAATCTTCATAGCTAATGCAGACTCTAGTTCACAGTATAAAATACAGGGACATGCATTACATGCCTAGGTCAGACAAAATGTACAATTGAAGATAGGAATCCCATAATGAAATCCAATTTTGAAATATTCTTCTCGCTTTGTGGCTATATAAGCTACATTTTTTTATTACACTCATCCTAAATGAATTTATATTTTGCAAAGAAACTTTATATCTTGCACTAGTTACACAGAAGCAAAACTTACTGGCTTGTCATTTTTTATGTCATAACCATTTTTTTTTGTTTAAGAAAACCATACTTGTGTTTAATTCTAAAATAAAGATATATTGTTGTTGCTTTTAACAGAGAAAATGTGTTGAAAGAATTCTGTGATTTAATAGTGGCTTCCTTCACGAATCTCAGTTACTATTACTACACATAAGCTAATGGTCCAATCTGTAAATATTTAACCATGTGTATAATTGGATATACTCAATGCTATAGATTAATTCATGACATTAATCTATATGGTGGGTGGAAGCTGGGCGTACTTTANAGATTGATTGTCATAATGAACAATACTTCATTTCTTTAAAAAAAAAAATTACTGTCCTTATGCTCCTTACAGGGACCTGTGTTATATTCTTAAAAGTAAAAACTACGTGAAATAAACACGTGTAAAAATACAAACTGGACCTAACATTTTATGGCAGATAAACACATGATAACAACCAGTGCACAGTGAAGGATTATGTGAAGTAACATTTCAGTGTTATTTTCTTTCCTAAGTAACTGATATTTCTTTAGTGAAAGAGTGGTTAGACATAGAAACAGACTGCCCAAGGAGGTGGTGGAATCACAGCCACTGGAGGAGAGTAGATACGGCACTTTGGGACATAGTCTAGTGGTCATGGAGGTGTTGGGTTGAAGGTTATACTTGATAATCTTAGAGGTCCTTTCCAGCCTTAATGATTTTGCAATTCTGTGAATATTTAAATGTAGTAACATAGGTGAAGCACTAGATTTATTATTACCATTACTTTTACCTGTTGTTACTTGATGCATTTAAAAGCCATACAGTGGCCATGCATTCATCTGGATGGCACAAGAATTAGTGAATTAACAAAATATAGTGATTTCTTCTCAGGACTACATAAGGTTCTTACCAAAGTTTGAATAATGCCACAGAAGTCATTTCAAAAGTACTGATTACTACTAGAAGTACCCTAAGGAATTCACATTTCTGTATGTGGAAAAATATTGTTAGGCTGACAGTAAGAAAATAAAATTGTTATGCCAGCAATTTGGGAAGAGACAGAGAAAATTTATATAGCAATATATACAAATAATCAACCAAAAACCCCCCCTAAACCTTCTTAACACTGTTGTAAATCCAGTTTTCAGAAGATTAAAGAGCTTGCTTGCAACTACTGATAGAATACTTCTAAGAGATTTGTATGACTACAGAAATACAGATTCTAATAAGCTTGAGATTTTTTTTTTCCTAAAAAACCCAGGAAGTCTTAGTTTTTGTAATTAACCAGTTTAATATAATATACTATATAACATACACCATTGTTGAACAATTATTTTTTTCAGGCAATTTCAATCCTACTACAATTGCCTTAAGATTGCACTTTCATGTTTCTGAGCTACCTTTAACGTGATACTACCAGAGCACTTGTTGTGTCACTGATCAATTTTATTTAAGCAGACAACATTTAAAAAAGAAAAATTACAAAAAAACAACCCAACTTATGGCCAATATGTGCTCTACTGTAACAAGATGTGTCAAATAAAAGGTTCTTTTTAATGAATAATTACTTGTTTAGAACACCAGTACGACATTTAAAATCTAATTAGAGTAGCCCTTTCTCCACAGTTAGAGGAAAATGTTAAATAACAGCTGGGAACAAAGTAATGCAATATAAACTCATACTGAACTGGTAGAAAGAAGAACTGGGCATGCTTTTTTAACTGTGCATTCATATTGGTCAGATCTAAAAGGACAAACAAACAAACAAAAAAAACCTTGAACTAATTACAGTAAAATTCATTTGAATCTTTGAAAACGTATAGTCAAAATTAAGGGGAGGGGGGGGGGGAGCATGAGAAAAGGATTAATAAAAGGGACCACAGAAACCATAACAAGTCTTAAGTGATAGTTTGGAAGAACTGTCCTAGGAAGAGGGAATGCTACATTGTCCTTATCCATACTGCCCACCAGGAATGAACACTAAAGAAACTATTAAAAAGAAAGAACACTAATTACTAAAAAGAATGAACACTAAAGAAACTATTAAAGAAACCCACTGACTGGGTTTCCTCTTGATTTGACCTAGTAGGTTTGCACTGAAAGTATCCTATAACTGAACCAGTACCTACACTCCGGGTCCTTCAGTAGAGAAGGTACCAGATAAAGCTGCAGACTTCAGCTCCTTACAAATGAATCCTGAAATTGTTTAAACTCCTGTAGAATCTCGAAAAACATTCTCCACAATGCTCAGGCTATACACTTAGCTTTCTGTAGGCTGTATGGAGAGCTTAAATAACTTTGAGAGACAATCATAGATTCCATATGCTGCTTGTAGAATAATAATGGGTATCAGAAAAACTGAAGAGGAACATGGTCACAGTTACAAAAAGTACAGTGTGCTTCTAAAGGTTTCACCCTCTGGAACTCATATCTAGGTTGGATCCTTTCCATGGACCCTAGGAATGAATGTGAAGAAACACCTTGCCTATCCTCAGATTTCAAGAGGGGTGCTTTTATTGATACTAAACGTGGAGCTAAGATAAAGCTTTATCTTTCTTCAAAGGGACCATATGCTGTCAGGAACTGCCTAGAAGGCAACTGCTCTCTATTCTGTACAGGTCCTCATGAAAGAAGAAGATGACAATACATCAGAACATTTGTTGCATCCTCTAGTCCTGAGATAGACCTTGAATTTACAGTTTTGACAGTGTCCAGAAAGATGGCCTCATAAAACCACCTAAGATTTTTTCTCATAAGGAAGCTGACCATTCAAGCATAATCCCTTAAAACATTGCTGTTTCTTTTTTATTATGATTGCTCAAACACCTGTATAGTGTATGTAGCATGAGCCAGAGATTTACAAGAAAAAAAATGTGTCTGCTTCACAGTCCAGTGCACGTATATCTGATGCTGGATCCCTGGGCCAAGGCAAATTAAATGAATTTCAATAAGGGAAAATTCTAGGTCCTGCACTTGGGCCACAACAACCCCCAACTGTGCTAATGGCTTGGGGAGGAGTGGCTGAAGAGCTTCCAGGCAAAGAGGAATGTTAATAGAAGGCTGGCTGACCATTAGCCAGCAGTGTGTCCCGGTGGCGAAGACAGCCAATGGCATCGTGGCCTCTATTAGGAATAGCATTGCCAGCAGGAGCAGAGAGGTGATCATGCCCCTCTACTCAGCTTTGGTGAGGCCACACCTCGAGTTCTGTGCCCAGTTTTGGGGTCCTCACTACAAGAGGGACATTGAAGTACTGGAGAGGATACACAGGTGGGCTACCAAGCTTGTAAAGGATTTGGAACAGGTGTTGTATGAGGAATGGCTGGGTGATCTGGGGATATTTAACCTGGAAGAGATTGAGAGGATACCTTAATTCTCTCTACAGCTACTTGAAAGGAGGTTGTAGAGGTGACGGTCGGTCTGTTCTCCCTAGTGGTGAATGATAGGATGAAGGGAAACAGCCTTATGTTCTGCCAGAGGAGGTTCAGGTTGGATGTCAGGAGGAATTTCTTTTCTGAAAGGATTGTCAAGAACGGAACAGCCTGCCCAGGGAGGTGGTGGAGTCACCATCCCTGGAGGTGCTTAAGAGAAGAGTAGATGTTGCATTTAAGGATGTGGTTTAGTGGTGATGATGATGATAAGGCTAGGTAAAGGTTGGACTCATTGATCTTGAAAGCTTCTTCCAGCCAAAACTGTTCTATGATTCTATGTTGGCAGTTTAATGTCAGTATGGCACATGACAGCATTAATCATAACATAATCCAAAGATTACTTCTTTGGAGGATGAAGAATAAGCTGCCCTGAACCATCTAAGTACAGCAGGATCCATGCTATCAGTATGACCTATTCCCAACACTGATCTTGAGTTTCTTTATTGGGTAAGTCATTCAGCTTCTGTTACTGCTGACAGAAGCATATAGGTAATGATGTGGAGGATAGGGCATGGGGACAGGTGAACAAGGAGAAGGTAATCTTAACTGTTTATGTGATGGTGTGGATACCACAAAACCAATGAACATGCTTGCTAGTTCATTATAAAACCAAATGAATGTATTTATATTAATTTCACTCATTGCTAATTTCATTGTACAAACAATCTGTATTCAGAAACAAATGAACACACAGTCTCTCAAAATAAATTAGTTGTCTTCCAATATTTTATAGTTGCTATCAATAACATGGTATTTTATTTTCTATGGTACAGTTGTCTTGTGCACAAATTATTACTGTCTTTGAGTCTAAGTAATCAACCTATCAAAGCTACTGCTGTCCCAGTGATTAAAACATATTGTGAGCATTGTACTTGCACCAGTAACTTTTAAAAACCCTATTGTACAAATCCATGTATGTTATGGTAAAACATGATAAAATCACTGAATTTTCCCAGCTTTGATTTAACTTGCTAGTGTAGCTAGGGAAACAATTTGCAGTACATCATCTCAAATTCATACACATATCAGTTCAAGGGAGCATAAGAACTTTACTATACAGAACACAAACTGGTAGCAAACAGCATGTCTGAGTTGGGTTGTTTATTATTTCCATCAGTACTATAACATCATTTCAAAGTTCAAACTGGCACACCATTTTTTTGCAAGAGATGACTATTAACATATCATCATTTAGATCTCTGGTAAAAACATTTATAAAAATATCTATACATACAAAATATTTTAGACATTGGCACAGGGGTAGGATTGATGAAGATGTGAAGAAGAAAGATTCTGCAGAATAGGGTGCAGGAAAAAATAATGAAGAGAGAAAACTGAAGAGAAAGTTATAGATTACATAATCCTACAATAAAGCAGGCTATCATTACTTTTTTTTTTTGTTAAATCCAATCTATACCCTAGCTAGTATGTGCATACAATACTTCGATTATTGTAAATCACTCATACAACAAAAGTTTTGTGCCAGACAATGGAATGTGATTCTGACTAAAAAAGAGAAATATTTTACAGTGTTGTCAGTCATGTCAAAAAGTTGCATGAAGACAAAAAAAAAAAAGTAAATCTGAATGAAGACATTAATTTGATGTTCAGCATTTCCTGCTTTCATTTCTGTGATAAATACTTCAATGACACATGTCAGCATATACAGTTCCAGTCTCACATATTCCAGTGTGTATTCTACTGCATATCTCGATCATCTTCCACTTGAGGAACATTAGCCACTCATTAATTGCCATTCTTAGTTCTGTTCAATAGCATAAAGTTTTTTTCCCATCAACAAACATTAAAAGCAATGAACCTACATGTGCTTCAGATTGGGTAGGCTAAATCTCAAGTCAATACTCCAAGGACTCAGATGACATCAAGTCTGTAGGCTATATTGCTTCTAGCACTACTCCTGGATGTTTAAGAATCCACTTCACTACATCAGCTGTAACAGTGAGATCAGTTTGAAAAGCTGGAATCCAATCCTTCACTGCTCATGTGGAATATGATTTGTTGGAAAATGGCAAGACATGGCACAATACAGAAAGTACTGAACAGCGCAATTTCTATTCTGCATACAACCAGTCCTTTCGACCAAAAACCTCCAGGTGTTTTGCTTGGATTTGTGAGCTCTTTCAAGCTGTGACTTGTTCTTTCGATTTCCAGGTCCCTTGTTCAAAAATTCCTGCATCCTTCCCTTATTTGCTGCTTTTCCAAAGCTTTCACTCATACATACTTCTCCTAATTGAAATCCCTTTTAAATTAAAATCCTTTTCTCAGTGACTCATTTTCTAAACTCCATGATACAGCAAACAAGCTTCTCCCCTGTAGCCATCATCTCTGATTCATATTTATTTCCTTGTATGTCCCAGAACATTTTGGCCTCCCCAAATCCTTTGTCGTTGTCTAAACCTATGTCCACTCACATCCTTGTCCTACTGTCTTCCCGTTTTCAGTTATCCCATTGCCATTCACTCCTCTCCGCCTTTCTGAACACTCTTATTGTAGAATTTGATAGAAAACATATTTATCATTTCCCAATCTGGAGAGAAATCTCACTTCTTTTCTGTCATGGGTAATTTTCCTCTCTACCTCACAGGTCCCTTTTTCTTCTCCCAGACTTCCCATATCCCCCCAGACTCCTTCAGTATTGACCCGCTTGTGCCCTCCCCAACCTCTGTGCTGTCACGGCTCACACCTCTCAAACCTGTCCATCCTAGACTCTCTGCACACGCTCCCACCCTACCCAAAACCACACCCGGCACAGACGAAGACGGCGGGCCCCGACC
>VZRI01004375.1:84450-104322 GCA_013397515.1 Upupa epops
GGCACAACTCGCCCCCGCCCTCTGCCCAGCCCTCCTCCGCCCGCCCCCCGCTCCGCCTTCTCTCTCCCCGGCTTGCTGGCGAGGCAGCAGGAGTGGCCTGAGCCCGAGGTTGCTGTCGAGCCGGGACGGGATCCGGAGGCGCTGCCTGCGGGAGGAAGGTGGATGAAGAGCTGCTCCTCAGGGCGGATTCGCCAGCCCCTCGGGCATGAAGGGGACCTCGGGGAATTGCCTTGCCCCGCAGCCGAGCGGGGACATCAGGTAGACGCCTCGCACGCCTCCCCCTGTAGCTGTGTGCGCTTCCCCCGTCCCGTCCCATCCCGTCCTGTCCCGCCTCGCCTGAAGCGCCGGGAGAGGGCCAGTATATACCCCAAGAAGTTACAGTCTAGCGCCTGCCGAGGGGCGCAAGGCGAGGAAGCACTGCTCGGTGTGGGGGAACACAGCGGGTTGCTCGGCGATACCCGTTTCGTGCTCCAGAAACTCCGTGGCTTCGCCGAGTGCGAGGCGGGCAGGGCTGGGATGCGCCGCGTTCCTGCCGCCAGGATCCCCTTGGGCTGGTGCCGGTGCCTGCGGCCGCAGAAAGTTTCCAGGGGGGCGTGCGGGATTGGGATAAGCGGGATCGGATGGCAGCGAGGTGCGGCCCTTTGCGGGAACCGCAGGGCAGCGGGTGCTGCTGATGCCCCACGCGGGGTAGGAGAGATGAGGCTAGCGGTTCCCTAGGAACTTCCCCGCCTTTGCGTTGCCATTTGTTATGGAGAGGCACGATTAAGTATCCGGAGATGTTTTAATGTCAGCATCTTTACTGGCCACTTCATTCTTCTGTGAAACTTGCTTATCAACTTGTATCATCTTAGATTTACTTAAGAAAAGAAAAGAACAAAATTTTACTAGAAAACAATGCTTTGCAGCGCACCTGAGACTTCAGAGCGTTTGTTGTATGACATAACTGTAAATGCACTGCTCTTTTTTAATCAGTTTGATGGGGCTTTTTCACCTGAACGTTTGTGGATTAAGTGTAAACTTTAATAAAATGTGTGCATTAGCATTAACAACTGTTGGCAATTTAATCTCACTTCTAATGTTTCTCAGTTATTTCCTTCCCTCTTCCCTCATAGTTTAGATAAAGAACAGTAAGACATATTAATATTTTAACTTAGTTAAACTTAGTTAACTTAGTTAACTTCAGGTCGGAAGGCTTTTCTAGTGAACAGAGTGCCCCACAGAAGTTCTAAGTACTTTGCCACAAAGTGAAAAGCAGCATTGAACCACCTTAAAAAAAATGTCTACACCTTCAAAAGCCTCTTTCCTTTCCATAGATTCATAGAATGGTTCAGGTCGTAAGGGATCTTAAAGATCCTGAACAAAGAAGTGTATCTAGCAAACTGCCCAGAGATTGAAAAAAAGACTGCAGTAATTTCAAATAAGCAAATGTGCCACTTACAGTGAATGTTCTGAACTAACTCCCATGGTTAAATGGATAATCGACTTCAAGAATAACCAGCTGCAGTTCTGGTTTACTTGTAATTTCTAAGTACCAAGGTAGTCATGCTGTTTGTTGCAAAAACCAAAAAAACAAACTTAAATGCAAGAAGATGAATTTTGTTTGACTAGAAAAGCATGTATAATTATTTTTTAATAATAATTTTTTTATAATAATTTTTGGGGGGAGGAGTTTGGCTTATTTGTGCATTGTTTTTTTTTTGTTGTTTTGTTTTCTTAATGATGTAACAAATTGCAACCAAATTTAAGGGAGCATTCAGAAGCAGACTGGCTTAAATGACATCCATTTGTTACCACAGGTAATGCGTAGGATAAGGTGCTGAATTTAGGTGATTTTCAGACTGGGGCTTTTCTTAATAAAGAGTATATTCCATAAGGTCTGTCACAGTTGATTGTCCAATGTAGATGTGAGATGTAGGTATGCCTGTGTTTTTTTTATCAGTGGATTTTATACTGCATTAAGGTAAGAAGAGTGCTGAGGAAAGAGAAGTATAGACATATACAAAACCTGAAATGCTTCCCACTTCTGTGGGTTTTGTTCTTTGGTTGGTTTTGTTGTATTGGCTTTAGGGTTTTGGTTTGGTTTTTGGGTTTTTTTGATAGCTTCAAATGTAACATCTCTCAGCTGTTATCCAAGTAACATATTTTATTAAATGTATGAAACCTCCTTTGTAAAATGTTCTGTCAGTCTTACTTCCTTAAGAAGACTAGGGAATTGTCATTTTTTTATTTCTTGACAGCATGATAGTTCAAACTTGTATTGTGAACGTGCAAGCATGTGTAGTGCATTACAACACGTCATTCTACATTGTCATTGATGAACTTTTCCATTTTTTTCTTTTTCTGCTGGTGGCATTTTGTTTTGGGTTGGGTTTTTTTGCAAAGGGGAATATATTGTTGTTAAGATGACTACTAGTGTCTAGCAAAGGGGTAAGGAGGAATTATCATAGTTATGTAGGGTCTAATTTAAGATTTTGAGTACATTTTTAACGCTTGGATATGTGTGGATTTAGAGATCTTCTGTAAACAGGTATTTGAGTTAATTTTCATTGTATCTGCATCTTAGTTCAATTGTCCACAGTACTGTAATATAGCAGTGTTTAGGCTAAGAAGAGGTGGAACATGGAATTTTGCCTTTTCACTGAAGCTGAAGGCTTTGTTTGTTAGTAAGTTTACTGTATTGATAACATGTCCACGTTGTATGTACCTATTGTTATCAAAAACCAAGCTCTTGTTAAGAGGTCAAGAGCTTAAATGTTATGGAGTTGAAGAAATACTTAAATAACTTGTGAAATCTTAACAATAGAAAATGGCCAGGTGAAGCAACAGAGGCATCCAAAATGCCATTTGGGTGTGGAAATATGGGTAAAAGGTGGGGAGGAAGAGAAGGAATTTAGGAACTGAAATGCTTTTGGACATAAACTTTTGCATAAAACTAAGCTACCAGCTCTTGAAGATAAGGCTTGAGGATTTAGGGTAAAGGTCTTCCTGGAAAACACAGTTGAGGTATCTGTTTTTACGTGATAACTGTGTTAGCATATACAGCGCTTTTCTTGTAGTTCTGTTTGCAAACTTTGTACTGTACTACTTGAAAACCTTGAAGGCTTCTCTTGAGCCATGATAGATAATTTGTTGCTTCATTAGTAAGACAGTTGCACTGCCTGGTAAAATCATGGTGAAAATAGCTAGTGTGTAGAGCTTCTGTAGAAGCAAAAGACTGACAAAAAAATAAATACTGATGAAAGCAAATTGTATCGTAGTTACAAGCTGAACAACCTGGCACTGAGAAGCCCCTGCTGTAAGAAAGCAATGGCTAGATTTTGCAAAAGGATTCCTTCCAATGGCCATAGACATGTAGTGCTTCTACAGAAGGAGCAGAGTGAGATTTCACTTTGTATGTCTTTTCTGGGTACTTTTTTGTGTCTTCTGTACAACTCTGTTTGGCCTCCTCTCAATTTCTTAATTATTGAATTATATCTTTTTCCACCTTCTCTAGACCAGCCAAATCCTTTTCAGTTCTGCATTCCTTAGGTAGAGTAACCTCTATTAAAGATAAAGCAATACCAATGAGTAAACTGTAAAGATTAGTTTACACTTCAAGGCAGTGTATTTTCTTTTATGCAAGAGTATTCTATTGTCGATCAATTTTAGCTCTGGGCAACTAACTACCAAAATGTCATTTTGAAGAACAGCTGCATATTTCTTGTCCTCACCCAGTCTTTCCTCAGTTGATTACTTTTGGATAAACTACTTACACTCTCAAATTGCATCTTTTCTCCTAGAACATATCTTCAGTTCAGTGTGATTGTTCTGAATTTTAGTCCTGTAGTTTAGCTTTGGCTTCTAAGCTGTCCTAGGGCTAATGTCATGCTCAGGTTTAATAACTATACTCTGTCATTTTAGATGATATTTATCACATTTTTAATAAACTTAAATGATAGAGTGTACTTGTTAAATCTAGCCCAAGGACAGAATGGAGGAGCTCCCTTCAAGAAAGGCTTACAGTTTGCTAATGAATTAGTAATAATGGTTCTGAATGAGGCATTGTAGCCTCTTTTTAAAATATAACAAATGCAATATGTTTCAGTTATTAAATGAATGTATAAATATGGCTATTATTATCTTCTATCAACTACTATAGACCCCTGAGCAGGAATAGTGTGTTGTTTTGTTACAAAGCATAAGCATCACAGCTATGAAAGCCAGAAAGTGCTCTTGAGGCTTCTAGTGTAGAAATTCTTTCTAATATGATAGTTTTCACTGAGCAACCAAATACCTTTTTCTAAATATCAGGTCAAAATACTCCTGGGTAATGTACCTTGGAATCTTATCATGTGCAATATTTGTGGTTAAAATGCGGTCCACAAACCTTATGAAAATTCCAAGGCTATGTAAGGGCAAGTTTCACCTTTTTAGTTTCTGATAGCTTTTCCTGCTGTCTTCAGTTGGCAAAAAATGGGGAATAATATGTAAAATAATTGAGCTGTTTGATTAACTGCTATGTTTTAGATAATTCCTAAAGGTCACGCAGGGTCAAACTTTGTACACATTTATGAAAACATTAGGGGAAAACTACTATTAATGTTAAAAACCCTTAATTCTCTTTTAAGGGTGCATGTCTTTAAAAATCTTAGCAACATACAGACTCTTCAGAGATTTCATTCTGTTAAATTTGAGGTTACATTTAACTGCTTTCTGCTAATATGCAGAGGTTTAGATTTAACAGTGATAGTGAACATCTAATTAATTTTTCCACCTCAGCGGACATTCACTGTGATGTTCTAAATTAATATATTTGTCAGTATTACCACTGATTTAAGTCACATAACACGTATCTGAAGTGAAGAGTTACTCCTGGAAACTGTGACAGGTAAACAGTACCAAAACTCCAAATAAATTGCCTACTTGTGATTGTACATTAAGCGTTCACTAATTCTGAAGATGAGCATTTGTTATAAACAATTCTGAAACCTTTGTAATGTCATGTGTCTGTAAACCTGGAGAGAGAGCTTTTACTTGTTTTCTAAGAGTTGATGTATGCATTTTGGATCCTGGATGGTGAACACTGCTCTTTATCATTATAAAAACTTAGTGGTACAAACATGTTTTCTGTGTTGTAGAAGAGTAGATAGCTTTTAGAATAGGAGATTTGAGGGAAAAGTTTCAAGATTTGAGAAACTGCGCAATAGGTACAAAATAAAATCATGCATTAATCTTTAAAAATGGGAAAGTAGCCTGTCTATAAATTTGTGCCAAACTCAGCAATTTATTAGATTTTGAGGAACAAGAAAATTCTTCCATAATTATCTGGCAGTTTTCTCAAAATAAAGGTCCTTTGTTAATGAGGAGCTGTAAACCAGTTTGCAACAATCTATATGAAAAAATTTATTAAGTGAAAAATGATGGCATAATGTTGCTTCCTTGCTTTGATTTCTTTAGACACAAAACTTCTTCATAGTATATAATTTTGCATGAAGATTTTTACTAGGAGATTGAAAGATGTCTGAAATTTTTATATATGTTTCACAGAGGGGCACATGCACACAAATAAACTATACCTACTTATTTTCATGCTGCCAGTTTTGAAACTTGCAAGTATTTCAACTAAACACTAATAAAAGATGATTGAAATTGAGAGGTCTGGTTGGATAAATACATTTTTCTGGCATCTCACCCTCCACTCTCAAAAACAAGCTCAACAAAATAATTTGAGAAAGAAGGTTGTAACTGGAACTGAAAGAAGTATGTAGCATCCACTGTTGAAGGCCATCTCTGGCCTTCCACCACCTCCTTGTTATTGAGGCTGAAGCCTTCTATTCTTTAGAAAGGAGGTTCAAGTTGTAGAAAATCATGTATTGTGTCTTGATACTGGCCAGAGATATATTTTTGTCTTAAGTGAAGGTTGTATTACTACCTCTCTTGAGACATTCACCATTTGATGATCTGTGTCCGTCATGGTTGTAGAATGAAGTCAAGAGGTCTTCTCAGGATATTTTCAGGCATACTATGAGTTCACTAAAACTTATTGGCAGTGGCACTGACTAATGTAAGGCCATTGCTCTGGTCAGCGAAAGACAAGTCCCGTTGAATAGCCATCATGGTCTTATGTGAAGAATGTTCTATGGTTTCTATTAGTCTATACAATTCTTTGAGGCAATTACAGACACCCTTGTTGAGACTCATTCCAGTAGCCTGAAAGCAGTGGGTAAAACATTCAGGTTGGGAAATTATGTATACATAGAGATAGAGTCTGGTATGTGCATTGTGTCGTAGCATTTGTGTTCCTGTTGTTCCATATTTTCCAACTAACATTTCTTAATAAATTCACTCAGCACCTGCTTGAGCACTGATGCCTTCAGGCATCAGAGCTTCTGTTTTATGGTAGGTGAACGAAACACATGACAATATGCTTCTTCACTTTTCCTAGAATGCAAAAATATGGATACTTACTGCATAGGATGGGATTTGCCTGAATCAATCCACCTGTGTTCAGGGAAGCAGTTGCTTCACTGTGGTGTTTTGAGCTTCAAGAAGTCCAAAATACATGCAAATGATCCCTTCATCACCTTCAGGAATAGCTGATGAGAACTGACAACTGTTGATAATGCTCTGTACTATGTAAATCAAAGAAAAAGGGGAACAGGGTCTACTTTATTACGATGAATTCAACAGAAGTTCAAGTTTGTGGCATTTTTGTTTGTTTTTTTCTTGTTGTATGTGATGTATGTTTAGGTTAATTTGTTGTTTGTACTTTTTTAAACAAGTGTCACTTTTGAAATGAACTTCTTTGCTTTGAGTTTTTTTCCTCATATGATTTTATTTGCTCCTGCTGTTTTTGCCAAAATGGGAAAAACAAATCTATCTTGCTGCATATTATCTTAAAGTTGTTTTCCATGTGCTGATGTATATTTCTAGTCTGTTAGTTGAAGGCTTCAGTATACCCACTTATTCCTTCATGTATCATGTCACAACATCATAACATAGAGCCACAGAATGGTTTAGGTTGGAAAGGAACTTAAAGATCACCTGGTTCCGCACTCCCTGCAATGAGCAGGGACACCTTCCACTGCACCAGGTTGCGCCTTGAACACATTCAGGGAAGGAGCATCCACGACTTCACTGGGAAACTTGTTGCAATGTCTGGCAACGGCATTTATGACACAAACAGTTCTGGAATATTGTCATAGGAGATAATTGTTTGGGTTTTATCACCTGATATAAATAAAGAACACCTGCAAGAGAGCTATAAGGGAATTTCCTCAAAGTAATTAAAATATTTTTATCACAGACTCTCAAACACCCTGAGTTGAAAGGAGAAAAGATTCTCTCAAAGGTAAATAGTTACTTAAAAACTGAGGAAGAGGCAGTGGTTAATTTTTACCTTAGATTAGAAAGATTGCCAGTGAGGTGTAGGGATAAAAGATACTGGAACCTGTGCCATTTAATGAACTCATAAATTATTCAATAAAGAAAGCTAATAGGAAGGTAAATAATGAATTAATCACAGAATTTGCTTTTAAACCTGCAGCATTATTTCCTTGGTAAGTAACTTTCATTCTCAGTAGGTGCTAAGTAACTTCTTAAAGGATTTTTGCTTTACTCTTTGCCCACAGTCATTCTTCTCAATACTGTTAAATCCTCAAAGAGGAGTACTGGAATTATTTAATATAACTTTCTGAAAATGTGAGTTCACAGTTCAGTGATCAGAAAAGTGAATGGAGTATTAGTAAAATAGTTATCTAGAGTAGTATAAAATATGATGAAACAAAATTGTATGTTTCTGTTCATTTTAAATACCATAGTCAGTTGCAGTTATTCTATCTCAGAAAAAGATGTGAGTTTCTAAACATTTCAGGGAAAGGCATAAAACATATTGAGAAGATGCTGTATCTCTTTCAACAGATGATCAAACAGATTACAGCTCTTCAGCTTTTAAAAGAGGTGCTAAAAGGTAATGTGACAGCAGACAGTGACATTGAGTGGCATTTAAAAAGGTGAAAAAGGGTTCATTATTCACTGTCTCCCATTGTGAGTAACAGTGAAATCATCAGTCAGCAATACAATAAAACAAATTATTAAGTAATTAAGCTGTCAAAATCATTACCACAGTATTTTATAGCAGATATATGTATAAAAGGCCTTAGCCAAGTATTCAGACTGATGAACTGTGAGTTCTCTGATAGTCATCAGGTTACGATGGTCCAGAGGCAGTTTCTGGGCTAGAATGTCTCTCAGTCTCAAGTTCAGGGAGACAGAAGAATGTGCCGGTGATACAAGTGTCAATCCTTAACCTGTTTCTTAATGTTATTTTCACATGTATCCTTTATATCAGGAAGAAGATGATAACTTGATATGCAGAATTTGACCACCATCACGTTCTGCCGTGTTTAGCTGCAAATGGGCGTATCTCAGAGGAATGTGTTCAGTTAGCCTTCTACTGGAGTCTAATTGAATTATCTTGTCAAGTGTAGTGTTTTAATTCAAGAACAATTAATGCTTTCTTATTGTTTGCTCTGTATAGACATTTATTTATTACACCTTTGAACTAAAACATTATTAATAGTCACAACATTAAGTTGTAGAACTGTATGGTTTAAATACCTCTCAAAAAGGCCAAAACCCTCTGTGGTTTGGAGGATGAGTAGACTCCCTCATCGGTCCTTTTTCGAGGGTAGAATTATAAGGATATTTTCAGTCAAATTTTATAAAGAATTTACCCAATACATGAGTAAGGATTTTCCCTGTTCCAAAAGGTAATTTTATTGTAGATGGTCTTCAGTTCTTGATGCAATCAAACTTTGCTTTGAAATCGATAACAATACTGTAGTATTGTACAGGTCTTTATTGATTCTAAAGCAAGGGTAGTCATTACGAAATTGAAAAATGCACTTTAAAATACTACCTTTTATGATGTATAGTTGTTTTCATTAATTTTGAGAATTTTCTGGTTTGGATTATAGTAAGCAAGGCCACTGAAATTTTGAGATCTTATTCTGATAAGAAAATGTAAAGTCAAGTTTATTCAGATCAGAAATGAAACTTCCCTCCTAAAATACCAGGACTTCAAGGAAAACACGTACATTTTTTAGGAAAAAGCCTTCTTTCTCTTCATTAAGAATACTATTTTGTAGTGTATGGTACTTTATTAACAATAATTGTGACTGACTAGTGGCTCAGAGCAAAACAGCAGTCTCATCAGAGCTGTCGTATTTAGCGGAAGTCATATTTTTTCTGAAGTTTCTGCAGTAACCCAACAATGTGGGTTATTAGGTTCTTAATACTGGATAATTAATGGTATATGTGTGATTCAGTCTTTTTCCAGCTTGCATCTGCCTTTCTAAGCATTACTTAAAAGCTGTTTTCATGAGATTTTACTTTTTGAAACACTGGCCTTTAACTACTGAAGGAAGGTGCATGATAACAGAACTTTCACTGTCATTTCTTTCTTATTCCCACAAATGAAGGTTAACCCTGAGACAAATGAAATATCTGTACTTTATAACATCCAGCACTCCTTCCCATTAAGTACGGTTTTGTCTATCCTTATTATATTCTAGTTAAACCTGATTGTTGCTAAACTGTGCTCAGTTTGGGGATTATCTGTTCTTGTGTTTTAGATTGACACGAGGGTTTCTAATGCTTTTTCTTGGAATTGTGGCCATGTCATTGTACAGTGTGTGGAATATTTTGAAAGTACTTCTAAATTACAGCCATTTTTGTCTGGATCTCTATTCAGGTGTTTGTTTTTGAAGTTGGTGTTATTATTACTGTTTTGTTTTGATGGCTGAATGATAGGTTGACTTGCAGCCAGTTCAGTAATTCACCCCAACCCAACATCTTTTGTTATTGTTTTCTCAACTGAGTAAAAAATATGCTAATAATAAGTCCATGCAGTCCCTATTCTAACAAGAAATGCAAGTATGCTAAGTATGCTAGTCAATCCCAAGGTGCTTATACTTGACAACTGCATACCCACCTTTGGGCATTTATGACTTTTATCTGTGATGAATGTGAAACTGATTGGAGATTATACATTGCAGATAATAATTTTTGGACACGCATGTTGATTCCTGTGTTTTCTTTAGTGCTATCGTCAAGCTGGTCAATAAGTTCAGGAATTTTTTTTCCCCATTTGCCCAGCCCATATTTCCAGCAGATATTTTCTGCATCTGCTCTTGGATGTCAGGCTCACTTCAAGGTTCATGCCTATCCAGAAATCAGCTACTCACAGAAATACCCAAGAGTTGAGACTACCTGTGAAATCTGCTTCTTATCTATCCACGATTAGGGTTTATTGCTCCTACTGTCATTTTCAGCTATAACCTCAGCTTCCAGCTCACCGGGTAAATGAAGAACTTCGATTCAAAGAGTCTTTTTGCACAGTGTGCAGAAAATCTTAATGAACAACAGAAGTGACTAGACTAAAATAATTTTTATGGCTGCATACAAAATACTGTTTTCATTTAAATACCTAAAGTATTCCAAAAGGAGTTCTAAAGGAATACAGCTTTGGATGAGTTCACTGCAAGCTTACTTTACCGCTACGCTGGATTCAGTCATTTTTCCTGGCAAGTATGTTTTTATTCATGTGACACAAAGTTTAAGAAGATAATAGTTATCTAGTAGTTAGCACATGACTACTTTTTGGAACCTGAATTTGACTTGGCACAATGACCCACTGTGTTTTTGTGGTCTGTTACTTAGGAGTTGCAACAACCAAACTGATATTAGCAGGGGCTAAGGAAGCTACAAGTATTTTTAGCATGCCTCATACACAAATTTTTCTGCTGACCTGCCTTCAGAGCCAAGCATTGTCGCAACAAGGCATAAGTGCTTAGCAGAGGAGCTTTTACTCAGCAGAAGCCAGCTCCACGTGAGCAGTGGAACCTTCCCCCCTCACTGTGCTGGCCAATGTCAAGAGAGAGATGAGCCAGGCTTGGCAGAGCTGCAGCTGGTGTGTCGCTTTTAAACTTTGTACCACCTGTGTGCTCTCGTTTGTTTTTTTTTTCCTTCTTTCTTTCTCTCTCCTCTCTCTTGCAATGGTTGCAACTTGGACAAAAGCATCAAAGAGAAAGAATGTGGGAACCCAGACTGAGGAGCAGTGGAAGCACACAGGTGTCCAGGTCCCTGGCTGCAGAGACTGCCAGAGCCTGGCACTGCTAGCAGACTGTGACAGAGATAACATCTGTGCCTGGTGTGATCAGGTACATTATCTGGTCAGCCTGGCAGCAGAGCTAAAAGATGAGGTTGAAAGTCTGAGGACAATAAGGGAATATGAGAGGAAAATATTACAGTAATATCACAGTAATGATGAGTCTGGAAAAGACCTTAAAGATCATCCAGTCCAACCTAAAACCAACCAAGCAAAC
This sequence comes from Upupa epops, assembly GCA_013397515.1. Classification (NCBI taxonomy): domain Eukaryota; kingdom Metazoa; phylum Chordata; class Aves; order Bucerotiformes; family Upupidae; genus Upupa; species Upupa epops. The sequence goes on from VZRI01004375.1 coordinate 95,817, forward strand.
CTAAACATCTAACATCTAAATCATGCCACTCAGCACCTCATCCAGCCTAACCTTAAACACCTCCAGAGACAGTGACCCAACCACCTCTGTGGGCAGCCCGTTCCAAAACCAGATCACTCTTTCAGTAAAAAACCTCTTCCTAATGTCAAGTCTAAACCTCCTGCAGTGGAGCTTAAGACTGTGACCCCTTGTCCTGTCTCCAGTGTCCAGGGAGAAAAGACCGACCCCTGCCTGACCATAACCATAGTTATAGATAAGGTCACCTCTGAGCCTCCNTGCTGACTCATGCTGTTTACTGTCCACTAGTACCCCCAAGTCTCTTTCTATCTGAGTACTCTCCAGGTAGACTGGTAGAGTACTCAGACTGGTAGTACAGAAACTGGTAGACAAGTAGACTGGTGGAGTCAGGCCCTACCATCTTTGAGGAGAGGATGGCAGGTGGAGGCCCCATTAGAAACAGAAGATCCCCTCCTCCCTTGCCACTAGGTAAGAGGAGAAGACCTAAGAGATGTGGGGGAATAGAAATAGGTCACTGCTCAGAGAGGCTGGCGAATCCCCTCCCAGACTCCCTCCCCTTCCCAGTTGTCCTTGTGGAACAGGTACAGGGCTCTGGAGATTGGAGGACAAACTTCTGAGAATAGAGATGAAGGCCCACCAGGGAGTCACCCAAGGTGAGTTGGTCTACCTCATGCATTAGGATTAGGTCTAACTAGAGAAAAAGGAGAGTTAGAGTTCTTCTTCTGAGAGGAACTGAGGGCTCCATATGGCATCCAGATCCACTCCATAGGGAAGTCTGTTGCTTTGCTAGGGCCAGGGTCAGAAATATTGCTAGGGAGCTCTCTGGTCTGCTGTGGCCATCAGACTACTATCCACTACTAGTTATCCAGGCTGATAATGCTGTTATGGAGAGAAATATGGAAACAATTAAAAGACACTTCAGGGTCCTGGGGAGATTGCTTGAGGGCTCAGGAGCCCAGGTAGTTTTCTCCTCAATTCCTTTAGTGGCAGGGAAGAACACTGAAAGAGGAAGGAAGACCCAGCTGATGAACAAGTGGCTGAGAAGATGTTGCCACCAACAGAATGTTGGGTTTTTTGAGCATGGGGAGATTTACACTGCATGGGTTCTGCAGGACACAGATGGAGTCCATCTGTCTCAAAGTGGGAAAAGAATCTTTGCATCTGGGCTGATTGAAAGAGCTTTAAACTAGGTTTTATGGGGGAAGGTGATATTAAAACTGGGTCTGCTAGAGTTAAGCCTAACAACAGTGGCAGGCCATTGCTTGGAATTAAGTCATTAGACTGGCTGAATAGTGCCTACAGTAATACACACAACATGGGCAACAGAAGGAGCTGGAAGCCATTGTGCGCCACAACAGCTATGATGTAGTCACCATTGGGGGAAGCATGGTGGGATGACTCTCATGAGTGGAGTGCTGCGTTGGATGGTTATAGCTCTACAAACAGAACAGACAAGAGAGAAAGAGTGGGGGGTGGCTCTGTATATTGGAGAGTGTTTTGACTGCATGGAAGACAAGTGTGACGGTGCAGTGGAATGTTTATGGTTAAAGTTGAGGAAGGCCAATGAGGCAGATATCCTGTTGGGAGTTTGTTATAGACCACCAGATGAGGATGCGGAGTTTGATTAGTTGTTCTATAGACAACTAGATGAAGCTGCAAAGTCACAAGCCCTTGTTCTTGTGGGAGACCTCAACTTATCAGACGCCTGTTGAATGTATAATACCGTGGAGAAGAAACAGTTCAGGAGGATTTTGGAATGTGTGGAAGATAACTTGCTGACTCAGCTGGTAAGTGAACCCACCAGGGGAAGGGCCTTACTGGACTTGTTGTTTACAAACAGGGAAGGACTGGTGGGGAACTTGTCTTGAGCTTAGTGACCATGAAATGTTATGTCTCTCAATACTTGGACAAGTAAAGAGAGGGGGGCAGCAAAACTATTACCATGGTCTTCTGAAGAGGGTTCAGGAAGGCTGGACTTTCTTCAGATAGGACCTCTTAATGAACCAGGAGCAGGCCATCCCAATTATTGTAAGACAAACTGTCAGGAAAAACAGTTGGCCTGGCTGAAAGGGGAGCTTCTGCTCTGACTTAGGATAAAGAGAAGAGTCTACCAACTTTGGAAGAAGTGGCAGACTACTCAAGAAATGCATAAGGATTTAGTTAGGTTGTATAGGAAGAACATTAGGGGGGGCACAAGTTCCGCTAGAACTACCTATTGAAGAGATAATAAGTGTTTTTACAAATATATTAGCAACCAAAAAAGAACCAGGGAAAGTCTCTACCCTTTATTGGATGCAAGGGGGAACACTGCTATTAAAAATTAATAAAAGGCTGAGTTACTTTTGCTGCCTTTGCCTCAGTTTTTAATAGTCAGACCCTTGAGCTGGAAAATAGGTTGGAGATCAGTATAGACCCTTCATAACCCAGGAAATAGTATTGTATGACCTATTAAGCCAATTGGACACCCGTCAATCCATGGGGCTGGATGAGATCCACCCAAGTGTGCTGATGGAACTAGCTGGTTGTAGCAACGATGGTGCTGGTCTCTTCTCCCAAATGACTAATGATAGGATGAGAGGAAATGGGCTCAAGAGGCATCAGGGGAGGTTAAGATTGGATAGTAGGAAGAAGTTCTTTACTGAGGGAGTGGTTTGGCACTGGAACAGGCTGCCCAGGGAGGTGGTGGAGTCACCATCCTTGGAGGTGTTTACAAACCAAGTAGATAGAGCATGGCCATGGCTGAGGTAGGCTATGGTCTAGGGATCAGGGAGATGTTGGGTTGAAGGCTGGACTTGATGATACTGGAGGTCCTTTCTAGCCATGATAATTCTATGATCCTACTGGAATTTTACCTTGAATATCAAGGTGTCTCTCAGTGAGTAAGACTATACACAAACAGGGTCCTTTCAGTGAATTATTCATTTGATCTGAAAGAATTCTTAATCCAAATTTATAGCCTATTGAGATCTGCTGAAACTTTGGAAAGATTCAGTGGTTGTCACAGGAGTATGCAACAGCATTGCCCCTGAGAAATAAACTTCCTGTCAGCTTTTCAGTTTACCAAAGGAACAGCGTAATTGTCAGAATGCATATGTGTTAAATACTGTGCTTGTGTTTGTAGCTGATAAAAACTTCTGGAAAAGAGTTCCAGAACTGCTTTTAAAGTAGACAACAATGGCATAGTTCAATTACCTGAATATGGGCATCTGGGCTTTATGATGTCCTGTCTGACCAGTAGCCATTTCTGCCTCCCATATTTGGTAGATTCAGGTAGATTCCGCAGGTATTCTGAGGTACCTGAACCACAGTTTTCAAACAACTGAAAAAGTCTTCCATTGGCAGAGTACAGCTTTACTGAGATAGCCACTTCCATGTAGTGTTTAAACTTCTTTTTCTTTCCAGTCATCACACATAACTTGACTGATCCTCATAATATTTGGAGAGACTGCTGTGACTTTCTCTGAGTAACTCTGGAAAATTAAGTCATTCTTTCTGTTTGTCCTTTTGAAAAAACATATTAATGCAGACATTATTCTGAAGGAGATGCTGACATGTCTTTTCTTCCTGGTAGTTTTAGATATAAACTCGTGTAGCTTTTCACAATCTAGCCTTTCCATAAGAAAACAAAAATCTTAAGATAAAATTGAGATGCTCCAGGCTTTTGTCAGAAGAAAGCACTTGTTACAGCATGAGAAAAAGAGAGAATAGGTGATATCTTTAGTAGTCACAGAAGATTAAGAAAACAGGTCGATTCAAATGAAAAAAAGTATTATCTCTTTTTCTTTTAAAACACTCTTACACTGTATCATTATTCTCTAGAATCAGTGGATGGGAAAAATGCTGGTATGTAAAATGTCTGAAAGTCAAAGCAGTTTGCTTTATCTACTCATAATGGGCATTAAAATCTGAATAATTTTCTGATAACAGTTCTACAAAATGGTATAATCTAATGGCAGGTGAAATAAGTCTCCTTTAACATGGAAGGAATGTCTGCACATCTCTACTAAGTGAAGAGTTTGTTCGAAAAGAATTAGAGATCATACAGTAATCTATACATCACGGGACACAGTTGTATTAGGAGGTAGGGATAGATGTCTGCATAGAAGCTTGTGCACGTATATGTAGACACTTGAGTTTCAGCAACTGTTGTGGAAATTGCTGTGGTTATGCTTCCCATATAAATGCTGGAAACAAAGTACAAAACTATGGGAATATATGTGTGTGCTACCTTTGTTCTTATTACAGGCACAGTTTGAAGATGCTACACCAAGACACTATTAAATGTATTATTTGAAGAGGATCCTTGAAAGAATTCATAAAATCACAAGACTAATAATGAAATAACAGAAATAAAATTCAGCATTTTTGAACATACTTATTTCCCAATATGCTTTAAATTTTCATGTTACATATTCCCTATGTGTGCTGAAAACTACCTTAAATTCAGATATTGCCTTATACCGAGAAATGCTTGAGTTATTTAAGATTTAGTAAGAGATTGTAAAACTAGATTTTGAGTTGGTAGCAGAGCAGCTGAAAATTTTGTATTTCTTTCTTTTGCATTGTGTTTAGGATTCCATTCTAAGAAATGTTTAAAAGAATGATGAGAATCAAATTTAATAGAATTATGATGAGTCCATGTGAAAAAAATGTTTACAGCACTCTTAAATGTTACAAAGTTCTCAGAGGCTAGTCTCATAAAAAACATTGAAGTGGAAGTAGTTGAAATGCTTTTGTGTCCAGGAAAAAACAGAGTTCCATTTCCTGTAGATGTATGCAGATTAGTTCACCTCTACAAACTAAACAAAAGAATAAAGAACAAAAGAATACAGTATCTGTTATTCAGTAAAGAACTGATTTGAAGGGATTTTTGATGATATTGAAGGTTAATACTAAAGTGGTGATCTGTGTTGATTTTCTAAGCAAGACAATTTTTATAGCTTTTCAATTTTTAAGTAGTGCTATTAAATTTTGCTAAGTAGTGTTGAAAATGTCTGTACTCTTTATAATTACAGGCTTCCGTTCCAAAACCCTTCAGTTCTTTAGTGGAAACACATCTAAGCTTCCAGTAACAGTTGTAGCAAGTACTTTCCATCTACTACTATGAAATACTGAACGTCTGTCACCTTTCTGATGGGATATTTCTCTTGCTCTCTGTTCAAGAAGAAAAGGTTTGAGTAGCTTTTGCTTAAGTAATAAAAAAGGGACTATCATTGCCTTTATGACTTCTTCATAATTTTTATGTTGTCTTTCCTTGGTAGTGTTAAAATGTGATTAATAAAAACTATAAATGTTTTTATACTGCTTCCTCATGTGAGTTATCATCTATCATCATCCATACCTATCAAGAGAGCCCTATATCCCCTGAGTACATGGATATATTGATGGCATTAACAGGTGGTCCTCTCAGCTATATACATTATTATTAGGCTACTGAAACAATTTTTCAGTGGATTTTTGGGCAGCTGGTAGTCCAAAACACTTAAGTAACTGAAAATTTGGGGTTGAATTTCAGATTGTGTGTGGGAATGTTCTTTTCCACCAAGCTGCTTCATCTTCCTTTCTTTGTCCTACTTCTATATCTAAGGTTTCTTGACAGTGTGCTTTACTGTAGCAGCAAGTTTCTTTCCATCTTCTCCATCCTTTCTCAGTCCCTTGCTATTGTTTGCTTCTCTCATCCTATTTCTTTAGTTCTCTTTTGTATGTTGTTCCTCTGTCTTCATGTCTCTTACTTTTTTAAAAGCAATCTTATCACTTCTTTTTAGTATAGATAGATTTTTCTTTCTATTCATTGCTTGAGCATAAGCCAGTTGAATTTTGAAAGCCCAGTGAAAAGCTGTCTGGCCTCATTTGGTAACAAAATTCCATAGAGGACTCCAATAACTAGAAGGAGAAAACTGCAGAGAAAGATTTTCTTAGCTTAGAAGAAGATTTCTCATTAAACAGGAGGTTACTACAGATTAATTTTAAGTAAGATAAAGAGAAAACTTTTTGTTATGAGAGTAATCTTGAGCTCTGACTTACTGAAGCATCTGTAGTGTAGTGTACTATAGGAAAACAATGTTGTCTTTCTAATCACAGCTGTAGTAAAAAAAAGTCAGGTTTGTTACAACCAGTTTGATAGTTCTAAACTTTACAAAAGCCTTCTCCTTCATCATTATAAAAAGATGGTCTGTCCCACTAAATGACCTTTGGACTTTTTCCATTGCAGAAGTATTTGTTTACAGGCAATAGAAAATTCCACACACTGCACTTCTTCACAGAATTAATCAGATGTAATTAAGGCTGTGGTTGTGGTGACTATTGTTCTTAAGTAGTTCGCTTTGAGAACATAGAATGTCTCCAAATCGTCTGTATTGGAAACAACCATGCAGATAGGGAGTATGTTCAAGGGGATTTCCATCTGTCCTGGGGTAGTAGATTGTGTCAGTATATATGGTTTTCTTTTTATAATGTTTATAACTGTGGCAATTGCAGTGCATAGGTCTCTGCAGAGGCAACAAGGAAGACTTGTGAATTCCCTGATTGGTTGTATCAGCTGAATGTAGATTCTATATGTAGGACTTCTTTTAATGAGTTGGATACCATCCAGCATAGACAAGATGGCATTCTTTGTGATTTCTGAGGTGTCATCTTTATCAGCCTCAGAATACTAGTCTACATTGTGGTTGGTGCCGCTTATTCCGTGTTCCCTGCTACAGGAGACAGCTTTAACTTGGTAACTAAAGCCAGTAGAGGCAACAGCTCAGTCTTAAACTGTTGCAGGGAGAAGTGAATGCATCTTTTTCACACCCTAACATAAAACAGGACTTGGAAAAGTGTGTGGGATGCCAGTATCTTCAGTACTGTATTTACTGTACATTTTGGAAATACCACAGCTCCATCATGCCCAATATTCTGACTTGTACAGCAGTTCACAAGTGTTGGGAAAACAATATGTCACCAGTGGATTGGCTGATCCAGTCTGAGACAGATTAAGCAATTAATTTAGTTAATGTTCTAAAGGGCCAAAACAAACAACAACAACAACAAAAAACAGAACAAAGAGTGTTCAAAAACCACTTGTGAATCACTGGCAAAACCAAAACTTAATTCATGGGGGGAAAAAAAGCCATACAGAGATTGAGTACACGTTCTTACATAACTGTGCCAAGCTGCTATCTCCACCCGCTCAAAGAGAAGACACTTTCAACAGTTCTTATTGCTTGTGGAAAAACTGTGTCCATTCATCCCATGCATACATCCCTTAGTGCCAACCAGTATTTTAAGTGCTGGTTCCTTGTTCTGTATGTTTCCTAGCCAGTCTTTCATTTCCAGCCCTACAGACTGTGAACAAAAGAAAGACTCTCCATTTCAGCAAAAAAAGGATTGCAGTCAGAACATTTCCTCCTCTTATCTCTAACATTCCACTCTCTCACTTCATTCAACACATTTACAGAACAAGAAGGCTACCATGTCCATCCCAGTACCATGTGTCTGTCTCTGAACAAAGACAAAAGTGAAGAAGAAGCATGAAAAAGAAAGCAGGAAGTTCCAAACCAGTCATACCAGTTCACAGAATTCCAATACTTTTGCAGGCTGCCATAGCCACTTCCCCTTGCCTCAGGCAAGAAACCACAACAGAATGTAAGGACAGGAAGCATAAAGCTTTTAGTGATGTTGCTCATAATATTCTCCTGCAATATAGCAATACGTATTTGAAGAATTATCAGAACCGAAAGCTGTGCATTGGTATGCAAATTTTAGATGGATTTATCTTCCAAGAATTTGCCCACTTTCCTTTTTCAAGCTGGTTAAATTCTTAGCATTCATGCTGTCTAGAGGCATAATTGCTTTTTATGTGCCTACTGTGTGCTCTGAAATAATATTGCACTGTGGCTTCTTTCACTAGTTCCATACTCCAGGAAGTACCTATAAAAACAGCGAAGGAAGTGAAGCCAAACACTTTTCTTCCTCTTTGCTGTGGGTCTAAAGTTTACTCAAAAACTCTTTTAATCAGTAGATTTTCTGTCATTCCCTGGAATTGAATGTATTGCTGTCTAAAATAATTGGTCAAGTATTTTCAAGCTATATGACCTAGCAAATAGAGATACTGGTGAGCCATGATCATTGAATCATCAGAGATTGGAAGGGACCTCAAAAGATCATCTAGTCCAATCTCCCTGCCAGAGCAGGACACCCAGACCAAGTCACAGAACACAACATTACTGATGGGAAGCGACCTGGAAAGATCATCCAGTACAATCCCCCTGCCACATCAGGATCGCCCACACCAGGTCCAGAAATGTCTCCAGCGAAGTAGACTCCACAACCCCCCGAGGCAGCCCCCTCCAGTACCCCGTCACCCTCCCTGGGAAGGAGTTATAGAATCAGTTGGTGTTGGAAGGGACCACAGGATCGTCCAGTTCCAAACCCCCTGCCACCCCTCTCTAGAGCAGGCTGGCCAGAGCCTCATCCAGCCCAGTCTTAAACACCTCCAGGGATGGGG
>VZRI01004375.1:104986-118589 GCA_013397515.1 Upupa epops
ACCAGCTTGGGAGACCAGAATGTGATGCAGGGCAGTGTCAAAGGCTTTGCTCAGGTCCAGGTAAATGGCATCAGTTGCTCGCCCGTCATCCATTAATGTTGTGACCCCTTTATAAAGGCCACTAGGTTTGTCAGGCAGGATTTGCCCTTGGTGAAGCCATGCTGATTGTACCAAATCACCTCTTTACCATCCTCCTGTCTCAGTAGTGCCTGCAGGAGGATCTGCTCCATGATCTTATCAGGCACAGAGGTGAGACTGACTAGCCTGTAGTTCCCTGGCTCCTTCTTCCTACCCTTTTTAAAAATAGTCAGTGGGGACTTCACCAGACTGCAGTGACTTTTGGAATATAATAGAGAGGGGTTTAGCAACCTCACCTGCCAGTTCTCTCAGTACTCGTGGGTGTATCCCATCGGGTCCCATGGACTTGAACAGTTTCAAGTTCTTCCGGTGATCAGGAAGCTGATCTTCACTTTGTTTGGGTGGTTCTTCCTTCCTGGTCTGCAATGTGATCAGAGTTGGTGGAGGCAATATCAAAACAGCTCAGTCCCAAGTAACAGGTCTGTTTTCCGGGCTTGGCCTCTTTAAGGACACACAGTGAAAGGTTAAATGCTGCCATTTTAGAGGCACTGCTGTGATTTTGAAGGAATCCTTTAATAGCTTCTATGAATAAATTAACTCCATCCCAGACAAAACCAGTTCACCAGTTTATCATCAAGGCGGTATGACCAGCTACTTGTATTTGAATATTTTATCAGTGTAGGTTCCATAATGGTAGATTAATCTCTTTACACATATGAAGTTCTTCTGTAAAGAGATAGATGACCACAGCCTGTGATAAAAAGATTGCTGACTTCCTTTCTGTGTTACTTCTTTTTCTCGCTACAATTTCTCCATCATTTATTTGAGGCAGAAGATAAGACATTTCTGCAAAACTTGAGCTTTATTTGCTGCGAATCACATGGCTTCTGGAATTGTGGTGAATGGTAAATCTCATTTGGTATAGTTCTGTAACCCTTATATCTACAACTCCATGCATTTAAGGCATCCCTCATAAGCTCTTCACCCTTATAACATAAGTAAGAAGCAAACAGAGTAATATGATATCTATACTTGTACAAACATTACGTTTTTCCACCTATTGGAAATCCCATTTCCCACTGAAACGTTGTTAAGGACACGTCAGGTTCACGCTTGCTGATCCCACCACTCTGAGGATTATTATCGTTGTAGCTCAGTAGGTACGTGTGTATGATACATACCTCTGCATGTACTGTGTACACTATGTATATGCATCTATAACTGCATATTGCTGTAATGGAAGGGAGTGCTTAGAAAACTGGCAATCAGGGTAGCTTTAAATTTTAAAACAAAACTTTGTCAAATTAATTCATTAATACACAATTTGTGTTAATTGTCAGTACTTTTTTACCGTAACTTTAGTACACATTTGGGTTCAAGGCAAACTATTAATAACTATAACTGTGTTAGAACACTGATAATTTCTAGGTGTCATAGACTTCTGTTTTAGCTAGTTATCACCTGTGTCACAATGACTTATAGGATAAGCTCTCTTATATCTCAACCTTCCTTTGTATTTAGTATTTTTTACTGTTCAGAATTACCTCAGAATCCTTTCAGATTTCCAGACGTGCATTGGTAATCCAGGATGGAATTGAAATCACTATGTTAATAAATTTGTTTTCTCAGCCAAACCTAATGGGCTTGGGGTTTTTGTGTGTTTGGTTGGCTGTGGGTTTTTTGGGGGACAAGGTGGGAAAACAGTTCCTCATACAGTATTTGCCTGAGTAAATAAGGAGTAGGACAAGATTACTTGACCCTTCAGATGTTTTTCAACAGCAGTTTATGTTCCTAGGACATAAAAAGAGTGTGACCATGTGTGTCATTTCATAGTGTAGTGTGGGTCCATATCTGGATCCCCACATGTCCCAAGTTGGTCACCACTAACGCCATGGATTAAAGAGTAGCAACTGTATTTCAACCAAGAGCTTTTATCTAAAGCACCAGACACAGAGGTACGGTTTAACAAAACCATTTGCAACTCTGCAGGCAATGAAAGAACTTAAACTCAAACTTTAGACTTTGCTGCAGAAAACACACAAATTAAACTTATAGATTCTATCAGCTTTTAAAGCATCACACCACGTAGGTTCAGAAACTGCCCAAAGAGTTAAAATGTTCCCAAGTGGTTCTGTCATTTCCAGCCTATGCTGTGTTCAAACCATGTCAGCAGAATTGTTTAAGAGGATACTATTACAATTTTTACTACCTGATATATTTCCTTGTTCAAAACATCCAGTCTCTCTGTCAGGAATATTTAGGGACTGGTTCACATTTTAAAATACACATTTATTATTTCCTTCTATTTTTCTATATCAGGATTCCTAAACAATTCTGAGAGTACTTTCATTTTAAGTAGAACTGCCCAAAACTGTTTTTCTTCCTCTTTTGTCTCTCTTTTTCTTTTCCCTTGAAACCCAAGTTGCATTACATAGCCTAAATATTTGGATAGTTGTGGTTTTTTATCTCCAGAGACTAAATCCATGCAGATAGTCCATGAGGTTGTTTGCTAAGAGAATGATGAGTGCCTAAGTTAAGGATTACTGAAGTAGATTTTGGAATTCCTTGCACTGGCTCACAAAGCAGGTCCATTAATACTACCTGAATAAATTATATTGTTCCTTTGCATTAATATTTCTAATTATGACAGAGCTATTCCAGTTCCATCTTTCTATAAACTGTGGACTGCCTCTTTTTAATTACTTCTCTCTTTGCATTTTTGTGTGCACATATCCCTCATAAGTGTGAACATTTAAGTTGTTATCTTGTTCTTATTTGACTTAGAAGATAGTTTCTAACACTTTGAAAAAGTATTCCTATCAAAGGTGATAGTTATGAACCTTCATGTTAATATTGCTACCTCTTCAATACTTGTTCTTTAATGCTCAAGAGGGATGCTAAAAATTCAAAAGCGGCTTTGCATTCTGTCATTCTTTAGCACTGTCATGTGTAATTAATATTCTGTGATGCATATGGATGTTTTAGATGCAGCTTTTTGACATTGATTTTGTTGTTGCACCCTGGGAAGTAAAAAATTACATAAATTCTTAAGTTTCTGAGGTGCATGTCACGAAGGTGTCCAGAGAAGGGCAACGAGGCTGGTGACAAGTCTGGAAAACAAACCCTATGAAAAGCAGCTGAGGGAACTGAGGTTACTTAGGCTAGAGAAGAGGAGGCTGAGAGAAGACCTTATTGCTCTCTACAACTACCTGAGAGGAAGCTGTAGCGAACCTGGTGCTGGTCTCCTCTCCCAAATTACTCATGACACGATGAGAGGAAATGGCTCCAAGTTGCATCAGGATATTAGAATGGATATTAGGAAGAAGTTTTTTACTGCTAGAGCAGTTGGGCACTGGAACAGGCTGCCCAGGGAGTTGGAGGAGTCACCATACCTGGAGGTGTTTACAAAATTAGTAGATAGAGCACTTGAGGCTGTGGTCTTGGGATTAGGGAGATGTTGGGATGAGGGCTGGACTTGATCCTGGAGATCCTTTCCAGCCATGATGATTCCATGATTCTAAGGTAAAACAGCCATGAAAAGAACCACGTCTACCAAAATATTTTGTACTTTTTACTTGGAATCTGATATTTTGCTTTCAAAGTTCAGATCAGCTTTTGAGCAATTTGAATTTAATTCTAGATATATGACACCATGTGTCCCCACACATGGAAAATTACATCAGTAAAAAATGATCTCGTTGGCTCCTTAGATTTATTGAAAGAATTCTCTCCTCTTTGTTGTCACTGCCCTGTTAATGTGGATAAAACAAACTTTCCTCTGAGATTTTGCCAGAACAAGTCAGCTTGTGTGTACACATGGCCACATGAGGGAGCAGCCTCTGCAGGTGGAATTGTGCATGCATGTAGGTACAGATGGTCCATGGTTTGAGTGGGAGGCTGGGAGTATGTCCAAAAACAGCAGGACTCACCTCCATGACCTCTTGTACTTCATTTTTCATCCAAAACTCCCTAGCCTATATTTGTGACATAATGATTGTTTCCACAGCAACCAATTATGATGATATAAATAAACCCTCACAAGATTATTACACTTGCACAGAGACAGACAATGATGAACAGGGGTTGGGTTGGAAGAAATAATTGTGCAGATAGAGAAAAATAATTGTAGCTGTCTGTGAAGGGAGTAATGACCCTAAATTTTGTGCAAATAAATGGTATTGTTTAAGATCCTGCTTTCTTAATAGTAATAATTGAGAAGAGCTCACATTCAGTGTTCAGGTAGTTGTCCTGATGAAGTACCTTATGGGCTAGATGGCACTGTTCGAACTTGCAAATCAAACCCAGGTTGTTCTTTTCTTACCGGGATGACAGCAAAAGGTGTCAAAACCTGGTGGGCAAGATGTATGTTTTCCTGGCTTTTGGAAATATTTATTTATAAGAGTGCTTTGGATGAACATTAGCTCAGTCAAGTCATGTAGATATTGAGCTTAGCAACATGGTTTACTGGTAGGCTTGGTACAGTTAGGTTACTGGTTGGACTTGATGACCTTAGATGTTTTTTCCAACCTAAATGCTTCTAAACTATTCTGTTTCCCTAACCAGAACTTTACAAAATTGGACAGCTGCAGCACATGTAGAAGGGTACTTTTGCAGTGGACATCTGCAGCCTGTGCTGAGACCTGTTCGCGTAACACAGGTCTTGCACAACGTGGATGACATGTACCGTCATATAAAACATCTGGAAAAAGGGCTGTGCAAGAGTCAGAAGTTCTGGAATTTCAAAAGAAGTACAAGTTCAATTAAATAATTTCAGAGAACTTTCTAATGCTGAGTGATGAGGCAATAGCATTGCAAATGAAATCCAAGTAGATGAAGCCTGGTATGTGGAGATAGAATAATAATAAATATCAGAAGGAACCTCTTCCCATTGAGGGTAATGGAGCGCTGGAACACGCTGCCCAAGGGAGTTGTGGAGTCTGCTCTGGAGATGTTCAAGACCTGCCTTGATGTGTTCCTGTGCAACTTGTTGTAGGTGATCCTGCTGTGGCAGGGGGATTGGACTGGATGATATTTCAAGGTCTCTTCCAGTCCCTAAAGATGGTATGATTCTATGATTCTATGATTCTATGATTCCTTAACTTTATTACAGATGCTGCACTACAATCTACATAATACAAGGAAGAATCCCTCAGAGGTAGCCAGTTATCACTAGGGCTTCTTCTGCACCAAACACATGAAATACCTATCTCAAAATTTGAAATGTTTACCAATTGAGAGAGAGTGACACAGTGACACTGAACCTTCAGTGCATTGACAACTGAAAATTGACATTTTGGTAAGGCAAAAAAAAATATATCCACAAGATTTACAAGCTTGGTTTTCTTCTAGGAATGCAAAATAAGCATAAGGTTGGGTTTGATTTTTTTAACTGTAGTTCATAAGCTGTTAACACACTATTAGCTGCCATATACATCCATCTGGTTGTCTTGCTATTTTTCAGCTCATTTTGCCCTCTGGATCTATTCCCTGGACCCATACAGAACAAGCAGCTGATTCTATGTGCAATACAGTAAGCACGTTTGAAACAAATGGTTTTAAGGTAGTTATATTTTTCATAAAGGAATATAATTAAGCTCATTAATTTTAATGTTTGCTGAGCATAGAAATGAGATTATTAATCAATTTTTGCTGAACATATTTCTTTTCTTCACATGCAATTTAAAAATGTATATATCCCCAAATATTTTCAGTTAGTTATGTTGATGTTTTAATTGTAAATGGGAGTGTAACACTCATGCTGTAAGTAAATGTGAATTATACTGACATATTTCCTCCATATTGTTTCATAAACCATCAAGTAACAATGTCAATTACCTGCTTATCTTTACTAGTTTAATGAGCAGATTTAGAGTAGAGCTATTTGAGAATGTATAAACCATATGAAAATCACTGTTCCAAATGTTTATGATTGCTTGAAAAGAAGGCAAGCTATGTAAAATACAGACTTACTTTAGGAATATGCCACAAGTAGAAATAATAGTACAAGACTCCTTCTCTGGAGATGTTCAAGACCCACCTGGACATGTTCCTGTGCAACTTGGTCTAGGTGATCCTGCTGTGGTGGGGGGATTGGACTGGATGATCTTTTGAGATCTCGTCCAATCCCTAATGATTCTATAATGATTCTACATAATGTTTCTATAAAAACACCCCAGTACTCACTGACATAATTTCATAAGTCATGCCAACATATTCAGTGTATTTTTGTGAGAACTGTCTTGCCAGATATGGACCAAATAGACAATTAAATGGACTAAAGGCATGTGAAAATTTAAATTTATGCTTCTGGTTTTGTTTACAGCTGCTGCCTAGAGAGTATAAGAACTTTATATTCTGATTCATGTGTGACTGATTCTGTAGCTTGAGAAACGTTTTTCTGTCACAGTATTTTGGAGCAACAACTAAATCCCTCTAATAGTTTCTAAATTTGTGAATGCTAAAACTGTTTAAAATGTAGGGTTTGTGTGATCTGTGATGCTTTGTCTGGCCTAGAGTGTAAAGCACCAACATGCAGTGTGGATAAACACACTTGTAGATTGAATTTGTCAGATCTTAGCCTGAGCGATTGGGGAGTTACTATAACAACTCTTGATAACTGAATAAGCACCTCTGGGAACTGGTGTGACTAGCTTGGAGCTTCCTGATTCTTGTTGGGAGTTAGCCCTGTCTGGTGTTTGTTCAGAGAAGAATTGTGTGTCACTGGAGCTGGGCATGGCAGCAATCTCACCCTTTGGAACATGCTGAGTATGGAGAAAGTGGGAGTTTGGATCTTCAGAGATCAGCAGAGGAGAGGTTTTGCCTGCAATTCATTGTTTACTGGAATGGACAAAGAGAGACCAATCTGTAGCCCACAGGAATCAGTGCATTGGAATAGAGGACTGGCTTGGAAGCTTATGAACAGGGAACTGACCCTTGGCACAGAACACTGGCACTGAGGAATGCATGCATGGGCTGAAAAAAGGGCATAATGTTTCCACAAAGAAAGTAACTGCTGGAGGCTTCTTTCCCCTGAGGCAGTGGAAATAGCAGCTTGGCCCAGTTGTGTAAGAACGTGAGATTAATGCTCTGTATGAATTTGTGTTGGCGTTATTCTGTTGCTTGAATTATATATGTCTTGTTGTTACTGCCCTAGCTGAGCAGGTCTCTGTTGTTTGCCTTTATAAGTGGTCTTTGAAAACCCCTTGTGTTTTGTGGGGGTTTTGTTTTGTTTTGGTCCATTGACATATTAACTAAATTAATAGGTTAAACTCATCTCAGACCTGATCAACAAGAGCAACCAATGACAACAGTTATTTGCGTTTAGAAAAAATTAACAGAGTTCAAAAAACTAACAAAACTCTTCAAACTTTAGAGGTCATTCACATCATTCTTTATTTTGTTCTTATTATTGACTCAAAGGGATAGCCAATAGAATAATAATAGAAGCCTAGCTAAACAGAAACAGACTGCATATTTCTTTAAAGTCCATATCACAATGCCTACTCACAGTGCTTATTGCTGACCATTTCATATATATCTCTGTATCCTGTTTCATATATATCTCAATCCTGTTTGATTAAAATATATGTAGATCCTTATATAATTTGTCTTTTCTAAACCGTGGTATAAGGATTGACCAAGTATCTACCTGTGTCAGTCCGTGTCAGTGCAGGGAGAGTATTCCTGTGTTTTGCTGGATGCTGAATATCACAAATGCAAGAGTCAGTTTCTGTCTCATTGACTTCCCTGACGTCAGCTAATGACATACTTGGGGACCCATCCTGAAAATTGGTATCACTGGAGGCAACTTCCCTTCTAGCCCCAGGTGTTAAAGTGCCAATCCATCCTTGATTCTGTCTTAAAAATTTGAGGAAAACACAAGAATCCAAAAATATTGCTTCTCATCCTGTACCATTCTCTGGAGAAAATACGAATATAGTGTTGGCCAGAGATTTTCTTCAGTAGCCTAAAAAAACACCGTCCTTTTTTAATTTGCTCTATATGGCATCCAGTAGAGACTTGTGGAGGATTTGGGGAGAAACCTATATATAGTGTCACATACACCCAGCTATGTATCAGGCTATATGTCAGTTTGTAAAATGCGTCATCATTCATATTTGTGAAGGCTCTGGAGCACAAGTCCTATGAAGAGCAGCTGAGGGAACTGGGGTTGTTTAGCTTGGAAAAAAGGAGGTTGAGAGGTGACCTTATTGTTCTCTGCAACTACCTTAAGGGAGAAGAATAGTCTCTTCTCCCTGGTGGAAAATAACAGGACCAGAGAAATGGTTTTAAACTGCATCAGGGAAAGTTTGGGCTGGGTGCTAGGAAGGATTTCTTCTCCAGAAGGTTTATCAAATATTGGAATAGGCTGCCCAAGGTGGTGGGGGAGGCATCATCCCTGGGTGTATTTAAAACAGGATTTGGGGTGACTTGATAGTTTTGGGTCAAAGGTTGGACATGGTCATCTTAAATGTCTCTTTCAATCAAAGCCATTCTGTCATTCTGTGATTATTTGGGAGCTGTAATATAGAAGAGAGCCAGGAAGTACTAAATTGTATAAGAAAAGAACTACTAGCTTTTGATAGTAAAGCTTGACTTTAGAAAATATTTGAAATCTAAGCACAACTAATCAGAAGTACACTATCTACAAGCGTTTGGCTGAGAACATAAAAATTAAGTGGTCCACTGCTGATGTTTTTCCAAGCTCAGAATCAGATTTCAAGAGACAGGTAAAATTCATTCTAAAATCTTAACCACACTTAAAGAGCCCCCAGAATATGTATAGGTTCTGAAAATCTGAAAGACAGCACTGACTGCTTGTATGTTACTGTTCATCCTTCAAGTCCTCTTCACATCAATATTCCAAGAAACATGAAGGCTACTTCTTTTGAGAATGCTACAAGCAGTACAAATAGCAGTACATCACAGTTAAACTAGGCAGGCAGGTAATTACACTGTCAATAAAAGGGTCCATTCTAATTTGTACAGTAAATAACCAAGACAATGCACTTTTACGCTGATTTTGGTGCTCCTTTGCTCTGAGGGATTAGGTCAGAGACTGTCACACACTTTTTTCTTAGAAAATGGTTCTATCTACTTCTGGAATTTGCTTCCTGCTGATCTGTGAATTGACTTTATGTTTGGTACTGCAGCCGTTTGCTAACAGCTGATGGGCTGAGTGTGTGACTGCGCAGCTGAAAATGAAGCAGCCAGGCAGTATAACAGGTAATCAGTCAAAGCACAATGCAGCTGTTCTCACTTCAGCTGATGCAAAACCAAGTAAGTATGAGGACTAGGTATGTAAAGTAAAATGTTTTTACTAAATACCAGGAAAAAGGTCTTAACCATAACTTCTCTTAGTTTGAATCTGTCATGAGTTGAGTCTGCTACTAGACAGACTAGTAACTCTGAAACTATTATGAATCACAAGTTCACTAGAGAGAAACTTGGACATTTGTTTCACACAATGAGAGCAGAGGAGGGTGTAAGTAATTTTGATGCCTCTTTCAGTACTTGTCCATTAATCTTTTTCAGAGTAGCCTGGTGGTGTGAGATGTCCAGTCTTAATAATATTGCTCCAGCTAACACTCCAGAAAGAGTGTTAGTCATGCTTTTATTTCTTGTCTAAACTGATTCAGCTATTTATTTTTCAAATATATTCTAACTTTGCTTAATAAAGCAGGGTGTAAGATTCTTAAAGTTACCAATTTCTGTCTGTCAATTTTAAATCACTCTTTTTACTATCATTTCTCTGCTTGCTGTGGTTGTCCACAGTTTGGGCTCATGCATAACCCTTTAAAAATACTAGATGATTACAGTATTCCCATACCAAATTTACACATTTCAATCAAACAAGAAATAGCTTATGGTCTATTCCCTGGTCAATTATAGCTTCTCCTATATTAAAAGGCTACACGTATAATGTATTGCTTTTGCCAGATGGCAAAATCCTAATTAAATACACTTCTCATGTGCCTAATTTTGTTGCTTGCATTTCAGCAAAGTTAAAATCTCAGTGAGGCAGATCCTTGGGGTTTATTATTAACATTAGTAATCATAATTTTTACAGTCTTTGCAGAGAATGGTAACTTAAAAAAGATCTGATAGATCAAGCACTGTGGCTTAACCTTTGGTACCCATGCTGTACTTCTACACAAGTTCAGAACTTCAAACCATATTCTTAAAAATTATTTGCTGTATACTTCTACTCCTGATTTTTAAAGGCTGTTTGTGTCTCTCCCACAGAAGATCAGAGCACAAATTTCTGTTTTATTTTTAAGTAGTTGGTCAGAAAAATCTTCAGTCTTTTTGCTGCTTAATTTCTACTGTCCTTTTTGCCATCTTAGAAAAACAAAAGGAGCAAAACCTCCTAAGAATCTCAGTTTCAATGCTGATATCACACTGCTGTCAGTATGATGAGGCCAATCGTGCTGATCCAGAAAAGGGATCCTGAATTAAGCACATCAGTCTGACTTTCTCAAATAAGGTTCCGTTAAGAGGCTTCATGGAATGATCTCATCAATAACACCACATTTTCAAATATTAATGAAAGATTGCCCAGGCCTTCTTTCTGTGAAATGGATTGTTGGGTTGACTCTCTACTTGTAGGGTGCAGGTCTAAACTGACCTTTAGCAATGTGGAGGTAAGGGATTCATTCTGCATTCCTGAGTAGAAAATGGAAATGCTACAAAATATTGTATTCTTCTAGTTTCCAGACTAACATTTAATGTTTACCCGTTTTAGGCTGCTTTACTTCATAGCACTAAAAGCACTTTTTATTGTACCTTTTCTCCACGTCCTCCCCCTGTCTCTATACTTTAAAGCTTTTTTTTTCTGATATTCTTTCAGTGAGTTGTAGGTTATGGTATGATTTTGAGTGCAAAATTAAGAGTAGTCTTCTTCAGAACAGTTTTACAATGACAACTTTTAAAATGGAAAATCATTAATCATTCAGTGTTTTATAGCACAGTTTTAAAGGAAAAGAAAACTGCTTCGGGAACATGGATTTTGTTCGCTACCAAAAATACCACAGGACATATTCACTATTGGATAGAAGTTTTTCCTACCCTGTCTACAAGAAACTGTTTCATTGAGTAACAGTGGAGCTGTTATCTGATTTCACAGAGCACATAATTTAGTTATAGTGTGTCATATACTGTGCAAACTCTTGAAGTTTGTCTTTCTGTCCATTAGCTAGTTCATCCTACTGTCTACAATAGATGCAATAATATAAAGATAGGTGAGTATGGCAAATGCTTTGCCTGGGGACTTTGTGTTCTCCTTACTTGCTCTGTTCCATTAATAAGAGTGACTGAATCAGGTAAAACCTCATGGAAGCAGACAAGGTTATTCATTGCATATAGACATTGAAAAATACTCCAGAAAAGAGGATTTAAAAACCCCACAAGTTTATCAAGGAATAAAAGGGCAGAAAAACAGCAAGGGTTTGGAGCCTGCAGCTCCAGAGGAACAGTCAAGAGGCGAAATTGCTGCAAAGGTCACAGAGCTGCAAGTCTGATTTCACAGGTAATAAAATGTAAACCTCCATGATTCTGGAGGAAAATTCAGAGCTTTCTGCAACTCATAAAATTACTAAGGGAACAGAAATCAGGTGTGAAAGGAAGGATTGTGTGAACAAATTGAAATTGGCAGGAAATTACTTGTTTATAATCTGCCTTCAATGTTATTCTTCCTTACCTGCCTGCTTCCTGGTTCTCCATTTAAATGAAAAAAGTTAGCGTTTAATTAAATTTCTGGATTACTTTGAGGGGTAAGGGAACAAAAGACCCTCAGCTTTCACTGTAAGAGAAAGTTTTAAGCATATCCATTTCAAGGTTGTGTTCTATATGTGTAAATATAATGGCAGTCATAGGGAAATGCTTAAGGTCAACTCATGTATATTTCTTATACAAATAAAGACTTAATTATTCCTGGTTTTCTTTTACACTGAATATTCATCAGGATTATTAGAAATTTTATTATTGCTAAATAAAATTTATGCTATAGATCCCATATATGCTTCTTTTGCTTATTCATTGATTTATACTAACACACTCCTTTCTCTTGGAGCAATGTTTGGGTTAAGTAGATGCAGCATAACTTTAGGTTAACTTCTCCTTTCATTTATTTTATTTTATTTTCTTCTGGGAATTTTTTTGTCGTTTAGTTCATTTTTTGGAAGACCTTCTGAAATTTTGAAAGTTGAACCTGTGCATCAAAAAATCCTAAAGAGATTTCTTACAGACTCATAATAAATTATGAAGGATGTGTTAATTTACTTTATAGTAGCTAAATTGCCAGTGTTACTCATTCTCTTTCTCTGAGCATACAGGCTGATCTGTATTGTGACCATCCTACAATAATTTTTTCCACTTCTTTAACAGGGAAGAAGCACTGTATTAACACTAAATTTTTTCTCTTAAATATTTTAGTGTTCCATCTTTTTATCATTGTTATTGATGGCTAGTTTTAAGAAAATTAAACTAATTATCCCCTGTGGAGATAATTTAATAGTGAGTTGCTTCAAATATAACATTTCAATCTACTAAAAATTCCTGGGCATCGAGTCTACAAAGGAATGAGCTCTGTTACAGTGGTCGACAAGGTGGTCGACAGTTTTTTGTGAGGAATGGAGCATCATTGTTCNCTACAAAGGAATGAGCTCTGGGACCATGGCTCCTGTTACAGTGTCCTGGACAGAACACCGCCACTTTCATATTTCCACTTCTCAATCTTCTGGAACAGGAACAATTTTTCTTCTTGCCCATAACATTTGTTTTTCTCTAATACTTCCTTTCTGACTGGAAAGATGCATGCTGGTACTGAATGAAAAAATTGCTTTAACTAATGAAGCAGACACTGAAACATAGGATGTAAACAGAGTTATAGACACTTGTGTGCGTTTATATTTCAAATGCAGATTATATATGGGCTCCTTTATTATGTCCAAATTAAATGTGCTTTATGTTGCTGGAAAATGATGTTTAATGATAAAAGGAATGAGATGCTGGAACATGTTGCCTGGAGAAATTGTGGATACTTACTCCCTGGAAGAGTTCAAGGCCAGGCTGAATAGGACTTTGAGCAAACTGATTTAGTGAAAGGTGTCCCTGCCTATGGCTGGGGGAGGTTGGCACTGGAACTTGGTGATTTTTTTAAGCAACTTACAACATCAAAGTTTATATGATTCTATGGAAATGGAAGATCTTTCTGTCTCTCAATCAACTGTCCTTCTGATACAGCTGTGACTAAGAAAAGAAACAAGAAAAATGAAAGGAAGGAAAATAAACAGGAAGAACGCAGAAGAGTTGTAAACTCATCATATTCTTAAGGGCTCGTATCTGTAAAATCCTTCATACAATATTGGAACAAGCACAGCTATGCTGACTTTCCAAGACCTTTAAACCTATTCTACCATATAAGGACAGTTACTCAGTTTTATAATTCATACAGCTGTCTATACTGTGTGACAACCGTGTGTTTCACCTGAATTCTTTAAAGTGTAGGTATGCCAAGTCAGCGGAC
>VZRI01004375.1:118778-129487 GCA_013397515.1 Upupa epops
TCCCTGGAAGAGTTCAAGGCCAGGCTGAATAGGACTTTGAGCAAACTGATTTAGTGAAAGGTGTCCCTGCCTATGGCTGGGGGAGGTTGGCACTGGAACTTGGTGATTTTTTTAAGCAACTTACAACATCAAAGTTTATATGATTCTATGGAAATGGAAGATCTTTCTGTCTCTCAATCAACTGTCCTTCTGATACAGCTGTGACTAAGAAAAGAAACAAGAAAAATGAAAGGAAGGAAAATAAACAGGAAGAACGCAGAAGAGTTGTAAACTCATCATATTCTTAAGGGCTCGTATCTGTAAAATCCTTCATACAATATTGGAACAAGCACAGCTATGCTGACTTTCCAAGACCTTTAAACCTATTCTACCATATAAGGACAGTTACTCAGTTTTATAATTCATACAGCTGTCTATACTGTGTGACAACCGTGTGTTTCACCTGAATTCTTTAAAGTGTAGGTATGCCAAGTCAGAGGACAGGACTGTTCTGCACTGGATGTTTGGTGGGTTTGGAGGTTTTGCTTTTGTTTTTCAGTAAAGGACAAGTGATGTGAAAGGAAATGTTATGACCAAAGAACATGAAACATGCCTGATGAACATCTGTGTGTTGAGACCTGCTGTAAAAGTGATTAGACAAACTGTACAGACTGTAAATATACTATTCTACCTGTCACAGAGTGCTTGCAGATTGAGATATGAGTAGGTGCAGAATGAGTCATATCCTAAAATAAAAATCACAATGCACAAAATAACAAACCCATCATAAAGTGCTTTACTCCACTTGCCTTTCCAGAATATTGTAGATTTTATATAAAACAAAGTACACATTTCTGGTTTTCTTCCTCAGAACTAACTTCCTCAAGCCAACAGTAATTGAATTTTGTATTTATCAAAGTGCTTGAATTGCACAACAGGACAAAACAATTCCGAATCTGCTTTGCCATGTTTGGTGCCATCTCCTCTCCCATATTATGTTAGGCATAACATATTACCTACTACAGCACATTCTCTCCACTGTGTCTTCTAGTCTGCATGCAATTTGTGGTCTCCAAATCATCATCATTGGAAAAGACCTTCAAGATCATCAACTCCAACCATCCACCGTACAACCACTAACCACTATACCATCTCCCAAAAAAACACCATTTATACTCAATTTTTCAACTCATCTGATGACAGTGCCTCTACCACCTCCCGGTGCAGTCTGTTCCAATACCTCTTCACTCTTTCTGTGAGCAATTTTTTCCTAATATCCAATCTCAACCTCCCCTGATGCAACTTCACTCCATTTTCTCTTGTGCTATTGGTAGCCACTAAGGAGAAATGGTGAACACCTGCCTCACTACAGCCTTCTTTCAGGTAGTTGTAGAGGGCAAAGAGGTCCCCCCTCAGCCCCCTTTATCCAGGCTGAACAGCCCAAGCTCCCTCAGTCTCTCCTCATAAGACCTGTTCTCCAGACTCCTAGTCAGGCTAGTTGCCCTTCTCTGCGCCCTCTTCAGCACCTTGATGTCTTTTCTACACTTTTCTACCCAAAAATGCACTCAGTACTCAAGGTGCAGCATCCTTTATTTGACTTTTTGAAAATGTCTACAAGCCTGGCTTTGCTTGTTTGCTCATAGAGAAGTAATTTGTCCCATCTTACACCTATTCCAGTTCACCTGTCAGGCTCATGTTCACAGAGTACGTCAGTAGCACACTCACAGCTTTTCATTAGCTGTCTCACTAGTTAACCTCTTGGATGGATCATAAAGAATTAAATACACACTAATAAAATAGGGGTTTTAAGCAAATTGTGTGAAGATGCAGTCCAAGCAGAATATGCCATTTAACACCTCACTTCCTCCTCCCCCCACCAAAAATGCAACTGGACTTTTGTGAGTTTGCCTCTGTTTTAAATAGATCCCTATGCTAATTTGAGAAGGGAGTAACAGCAAGGACTTGGTTGATAACAGCTGAAGCAGAGATTGAAACACTAAAAGAATGACCAGGCAATAAACAGTCAGTTGTTGGTGCTCACAGATGGAAAAATTTCCTAGAAACCAGACACAAGGGCCTGCTCACTTACTCACACATTGGGCCATGGGATATTTATTCATAAGTCCTTTTACTTTTGTCTTGCATAATCATTCTCAGATTTTTCTGGTTTTGTTTACTTTTGTTTGCAGTCTAATGAAACATAAATATTCCGACTTTCAAAGCTCTTTTGAACCTTCTTACAGATATAATGTAATGAAACAGTCTAGGCAGATCCCCTTTGAAGCCTTGTATAATTACTCTGTTCATAGTCTAAATATTTTCTATGAAGTATTTTCCACCTTATTTTCATAACTATTTTTTTTAAAATACATTTTTATACCTTTAATAGGCATAACAGTAGCTTTCAAATGTTTCTTTCCTATATATAAATCAAAGATTAAGTCCTCCTTTGGCTCACTGTTTTGCTCAGGTTTAGAAGATGACATCCCTTTCTAGATATTTACCACTGCCTTATTCTCAGAAAGGGACAAGTTCTCAATCTAACAATAAATAGCCTGCTGTGCCGTCCATTACAAATTTTAAAAGTGCATCAGTCACAGCCAACTCAAAATGCCTTGGAGTGAAACACTAAAAAAACTGTCCCCAGATCATATTAGAGCCTCTAACAGCAGCACGTCTGAATAAATGGCAAAAATGCCTTTTTTCCCCAAGAACTTCAGTTCTTGGAAGTCCAAAGATGTCTGCTAAATACTTACTTTATGTATTTTCTGACCATTGACAAAATCATCCATCATTGAAACCACTCCAGAATTTGGTTGGTTTAGGTCTTTGCACTCAGTGATTCTAACAAATAAGTCATCAGTCACAGACATTCAAAATCCAATTGAAAAGGTGGTCGACAGTTTTTGGTGAGGAATGGAGCATCATTGTTCTTGAACTGTGAAGACAATTACTTGACTGATAGAAAGACCTAGTTTTTGTACAAGAACTATGAAACTCTCTAACTAAACTCATTGCTCACTACTAAAGCCCTCTAATGCTAGATGGAATTTTAACACTGCAACAGAAAGGCTTTATACTATTTTACATAGAGTATTTTTTACTGGTATTGCTTTCTCAATTACTGTAATTTACCCTGCTATGAAGAGGCCTTGGGTGTTGAGGGTTTCATTTGAGTTCTATGATTTTAATCCCAGCAGACTGGAGTACATCACTTGTAAGATGTTGTCAGGGCAAATCAGGAACATATCTTGTTCTTTCTCAATACTAATGATTTTTTTTTTCTTTTCTTTTTCCATTCTTTGCATTCAAGTAGGAAGACAGCTGCTTTCAGATGATACAGAACGCACTGAGAGTAGCTCTCACTTCAGTCCTGCTTCATGAGAACTTCAGAGGATACTAACTGAGGTATTTATTTGTTCTTACCATTTTTTAAATTTCTACTTTGCAGATGTTAGGTAGAAGAAAGAGCAGACAAAAGACCCCACAAATACAGACCAAGAGGAGTAATCACATGTGGAAAATAACACTAAAGTTATAGTTGTAAAAAGAGCTACTGGATGTATAAATTATAATATACTTCTGTTGCTGATGTTATTCAATCTATTTTTTAATTAGAAAGATCAAATTATTACAAATGTGCTGGAAGGAAAAATATTAAAGTGCGGTTAAAATGTTGCCTTTTGGGGGGAGTCTTCTATCTGGTTTTATCTGACCCTCTGCTTTTCCAAGAATACACAAAAGATTTTGCAAGAAATCCCTAGGCATGAACGCCAAATCACCCAAATCATGACAGAATAAGGAACCCATCAGAACTATTTGACAGTTGTAAGTTTCTTCCTCTAGTATTTACAGGGAATTTCAATTAAATAAAAGCTTTGTTGTTAACACAACATACAAGTGTTTTCAGGCCAGTTTATCTTGCACAAATCCATGAGATTAAATATAAAAGCTGTAATAAAAATATTGATAAATATTTTATTATGAAAGATATTTGTTATTCGTGTCAGATGCCAGTGAATTAATTCCTTTCCGTAGAGGAACTTCTCCATCTGTATATGCAAACAGAGTCTGATAAAGGATTAATAGCCACAGAATACATAAAGGGAAAAAAGTGTCTTGTAAGCCTGTCATCAGTTGGATTTGTGTCAATGCTAAATTTATGATCTGCAGCTGTTAAATGTCTGATAGGAGCTTTATGTTCTAAAGCATGCTAACAAGTAAACATTGTGCTTCGAAATTGTCCAAACATATGGATGATGATTGCAATCCTACACATAGCACAAAATTTTTATTCAGTTTTAATGCTTTTTAAATTGCAGACAGATACCAGCACAGATTCTAAAGTACTGTAGGGTGAGCAGAAAGTCTGTTGTTTCAGGTTTTATAGTCTAATGTGATCAGTGCCAGGCTAGAGTTCTTGTTTCTGCATTTAAAAACATAAACCTAAAATGACCCTGAAAAAGTCCTGCAATTTCTATAACATAATCTTGGAATATGTAATATATACAACTTTCTTTTGTATGTAGCTATTGCTATTTATACTTGGCTTTCTTAAATGCTAAGAATGAATGAACTTTTTGGAAGGTTGTTTAAAAGAAGGCTAGTTTACTTACTGTATAGAATTCCTGTGTGCTCTTACAGGTATATTGCTTATATTTCATTTTTTAAAGAGACTTTATACATCCAGTACAGGTTATAGTTAGTATAACCTAGCACTAAAATTAAAGCTTTTCAGAGAAATTACTGATAGAATTCAGACAATAGCTATGAACTTCAAAAAGAAAGCAGAAGTCCCTTTTGTTTGCAGTTTTGCATTGTGTGCTGTTAGCAGCCAAGTATATGAATATTTTTACATGCAGATTGCATTGAGTGCTACATTTTCTTAGATTTCAATAAAGCAGTTGGCATTATGTGACAAGCTGGGCCATTGCAGTATGTATTATGGATTGGTTATGTCTTATGGTGGGGCAGTTAATTTCTGGAGTCAGTACACAGACATTCAGCAGTAGAATTAGCCGCTTATGTCACAGATTATAATTAGCTGCATCTGTATGCCAAAGCAACAGGATGGAATGCAAAACAGAGCCAAACATGTGAACGAATTTTCTTCCAGTGATATTTGGCCAGGCCTAAAATATCTTCCACTGCAGATTTGAAAGTAGTGGAAAAGTTAGACAATTCTTTCTTGGGAAGAGACTGATTACAGTTTATTCAGAAGTCCACATTGTTTCAGATCTGTAACGTAAGTAATATTTTTTTAAAAACGTTTTTATCTTTGTATTCAAATATTTGTGTATTAGTAACTGAGTTGGGTGTTGTTTGTTCTTTACTTACTACATCAATCCATTGAGGTTTCTTCCCCACCCAACCCCACCCCCGTCTCATTTTCTGTGCAACGTTGCAGCTGATTCTGTCCTCATTTAAGGACCATACTGAAGCTTATGTGATTTAATTTCAGAATCTAAAGTCTTTATTTGTATATAAATTGCAATTATTATTTTACATTCTGCTAGTTTAATTATTCTTCATTTTGCAACTAGATGCAATAGTAAGTTTCATAGTTTAAACTTGCATTTATGTAATATTAAGAAGCTAACATTTAGTACTGCCAAAAGTGTTTTATCAGATTACTATAAATGCCTGATTTGCAGTAGTAACCTGATGTTTGGAGCTCTAGATTTTAATCCATGGACCTATCACATACTGAAAGTTAAATTTAGTTGAAAATGGATCCATGCTTCTTCTAAACACTTCTTTTTGGCTTGACAGTGTGATAATAACCTACCATCTGAGGAACTGTTACCAAAATAGGTGTAACACAGTGTTGAGCCATGTGTACACAGAACTCCTTTTACAAGTTTGTAATCTCCTTGAATGTAGATACATTTTCTTTCACTGACTGAAATAAGATTGCTAACTAGATATCAGTCTTTACTGACTCATTATCAAATGATTATTGGCTGATACCTGATACCTCTCCTGACCAGCAAGTGCTCAAACATGTATTAAAGCACATAAGTTCCTAGAACAACATATTGCCAAAATGTAGGTGTGTGATTTGCCTGCATCACTAACAGTCAGTCAGGTAGGCTTCTTCTATAGAGATATGGATGGTTTCACTGTATTTAATTCTCCTTCTTCATATAATAATAATAATAGTATACAGATAGATATGTTTGACTGTACTCACTATTGAAAATACTCATTTTCAAAAGTATGAAGAATTCATATTGTGAGCAAGAATACATATTTTGAGCTTAAAGGAAAAAGAGTTTTGAAGAAACATTTGAAAGAAAGAAATCAATATAGTGAGTCTTACAAACCCAAGCTGCTGTCAATCTGTGTGTACAAAGATCCCCTTGATTGAATAGCCTTGCGCTATTTATTCCTTTTACATGAGATACAAAAGTTAGGTCCTGAACACTTAAAGGTTTTTATTATTTTAGTGATTTGGAGTTAAGTAAGACAGATTTCCTGGGAATTTATTTCTCAGTGCTGACTGTGTTAGATGTTTAATGAGTAGTGACTGGACTGAAAGTTTTCTTTACCAGAAGCATTTACTGTGTCTTCTGATATCTAATGAGGTCATCTTGCCCATTGTGGTTTCTCAGTGAAAACAACAATAATGCTTCTTCTCTCTTCTGTCTTATTTTCAGAAATTTTGTAGGAATGTAGTATTTCTGAGACCTCTACTTGTCTCTTGAATTTCACTGAAGCTAGCCAAGAAACTCAAAAGCTGTTCCATGAAGGAGAGAAATGAATGGGAGGCAGATGATCTAGACAGTGACACAGAGTGTGTTTGCTTTTTTATTTGTTAAAGCAAGCTAATAACATAATGTTTGAGTAACAGATCAGTTCTATATACTGGTCGAATTTTCAACATGGATAACAGTATTCCCACTATTTAATATGTAACTTTGGCTACCTGGGCCAGTCTTCTCATTCAAGATTTCTGTATGTCTGCCAGAAAGCTGTTAAACAGCTGCTGCATTTCATGCTGTGTTTGGTTACATTTCTGGGGTGGCTACAGGACTACTTCTGTATAAGAATGTGAAGAACATAAATTATAGTATTTTTTTAATGGGGTATGGTTTCTGCAAAACACGTGATTTCCACTAAACTGTAAGTTTATTTGTGTGCTCATATCCTGAAGGTTGTCTTTAAGAATCACATATATATGCATATTCAATAATGTTGTGTAGAGGTGGAATCATCCTGTAGTAACGTCTGTTAAAGGTCTTCGGTTCCTCCCTGTTAATTTACTTCGTGGTCAATGTTTCCAAAAACAAAAGAAGTCTTAGCACATTTTCTTTGCTTTAGTGTTTTTCAGTAGTGCCAGTGGCAGACACTACACATTATGTACACTTTGCTATCATTTTCTTATTAGTTCTGGACTCTAGTGACTCTCACAAAAAGCTGACTGTGTAGTGTACATCAGCCTTTGTTTTAAGCTAAAGTTTCATGGAGGTCCTACTTTGAATTTCCAAGCTGTGAGACCTGGCTATGAGAAGCATGCAGCCCCTGTCAGTGATGGCTGGAAAGGCACATAAAATTAGAGAATAATAGAATGGTAGGGGTTGAAGGGACCTCTAGAGATTTTCTAGTCCACCTTCCTGGCCAGAGTAGGTCCTCCTAGAGCAGATTGCACATGAGGGCTTTCAATGTCTCCAAAGAAGGAGACTCCACAGGCTCTCTAGGCAGCCTGTTCCAATGCTCTGTTGCATTATCTGTAAAAAATGTATTCCTTAGTGCAAATTGAATCTTCTATATTCCCATTTATGCCAAATGACCCTTGTCCTACCATTGATGTCAGCTAGAAGATCCTGGTCCCATCATCCTGACACTTACCCTGTAGATATTTACAAGCATCTATGAGATCTTCCCTCAGTACCCTCCTCTCTAGGCTAAACAAATCCAGCTCCCTCAGCCTCCCATAAAAAAGATGCTCCAGCCCCCTGAACATCTTGGTTGCTTTGCTCTGGTGTCTATAAAGTCCCACTGCACTCAGCGTCCTCAGTTTTGTGGCAAAGGAGATTGAAGTGAGGGGCAATAAGAACTAAATAAAAAACATGTTCTGATGACTCCAGTCTGCTGAAAGCAGAATAAAATGGATGTGGTTCTTTAAAAATAAATTTTTTGGAATGAGGTTGAGTCAGCAGAGTGCAGCTATGGCAATGGACCTTAACCACAGACCAGACTGCATTAGCAAGACAAAC
Source organism: Upupa epops (assembly GCA_013397515.1). Taxonomy (NCBI): domain Eukaryota; kingdom Metazoa; phylum Chordata; class Aves; order Bucerotiformes; family Upupidae; genus Upupa; species Upupa epops. Next base: position 126,977 of record VZRI01004375.1, read on the forward strand.
TGCATCTAAAGGTCTGATCCAGTCCAGCTTTGAACTGGAATCTACAATCTGTAGAAATCTATTGCAGCCTAATTTTTTCTGAAATTCTCAAAATTTGTTAAGAAATACTTTCCTGAATATTCCCTTTATTATTACCTTTTACCTACTGTTCTCCATTATTCCCCTAGTTGTCTTACCAGCTGATCCAATCTGCAATGTTTGAGATTTCATCTCTATCTTCAATACGTTATAGGAGATTGGAAGCTAGCAGTATACTCAAGTTCCTGTTAGACCCACAGAAAGTTCCAATAAATCAGTAGGAGCTAACTGTAATATTGGACTTGAATTTTACTTGGAAGTGCAAACAAGGAAATGGATGGATTCAATTTAAAGCCAAAACCTAGAAGTGAGTATCTTTTAATATCAGCATTCCCCATAAACTGAAAGGTCACAGGAGAATATTGGGAAACAGGCAGAAAAGTTTGTAGTTAGTGTTTGCTTTAGTGAACGCTTTCATAATAGGGATAAAAAAATGACCACATGGGTTTCATTATGTGTGGGAAGTAGTGGATTGGGATTTGCCCTGAGTACCAGAGAAAAGAGAAAGAGCATGGTAAGCACTCCCAAAAGTCAACATAGAAGAGGCAGACTGGTCTGCATCAGGTTTGCTTCCCTCTACATTCCTGGTAGAGTAGATAAGCTTTGTACCTTCATATTACACCTGAAGGACTCTAGTATATATTCTAGTCCTACTAAAAGAATGTTGTATTTGAGGGGTACAGAGGTGAAAGTTTACTGAGAGTGCATCCAGAGCCAATTTTTAGTGTAACATGGGTGCATGTAGGACAGAGCTTTATGGAGATCAAACCAAACTCTCTGTAGGATGGACAGGCAGTAAGACAAGGATAGGTGATGTTGGTCCTGTGCTGTCTGTGCTAATTTTCAGTCTGTTTTTCTAGGTTAAAATACTCAAATAGACTTGAGGCCCTTAATGAAGGGCCTTTATGCCAAAAATCTTGTCTCTTTTCCAGTCCTACTCTTGGTATAATTAAATATACTTTACCCACAAAACTTTTCCTCCCTGTAACATCCTACTTTTGGTTTGACAGTGCTATGGTAGCTATTTCCCATACTGAAGAAGGCTTCTGAATAGTGTTATCTTGCTCAAACAGAGAACTGTGTTATGAAATAGCATATTGCATTCTGCATGATTTCATGAGTAATTTAATAATTCTGTCCAATCCACATGTGAAGATAATGGTTTCAAACAGAAAAGCAGTTCTTACATTCATGAAGGTGTATAAGATTATTAACGTACTGTCACAACTGTAAAGAAACAGTGTGTAAACTGCATTGCAGGAAACCACCATTTGTCTTTGAGGACACTACATTCTTTTGTAACTCTATTTTTAATTGATATTCTGCCACTAGGAGCTTTAATTATCTGTGAGAAGTACTTGCTGTTTTACATTTGGATTCATGGATTTTCTTAACTTTTCTCTTAGTTAAAATGGTATTTAAATTAAGAACACAAAAATTACTGTATTTCTGTATCAGAAATCCTGGTAAAATATGGCTCTGCCTTAGGAAAATGAACAAAACCACCGTTCAAAAATGTCTCTATAAATAAGCTTTCATTTAGGATCATTTAGTACGTGAAGAACATGAATGTGAAACAATGAACACAAAGGCAACCAAAAGCAAAATCCTTTTTTCTTCCATTTGCTTTATCAGTAGATTCCACCTATTTCTACCTTTTCTTTCTCTTTGTGACTTTCTTCAGCACTCCCTGGACTCTTTCTCCCTTTATTTTGTAACTTCCACTTACATCTCTCCGGTTTGTTACTCAGATCCTCCCTTCTGCTCTTCTTGTAGTCAGGTGTCATACTGGCAAGTTTCCAGTCATTCGGAATCTCNAAATGCAGAAATTTTTTATGTCCAGTTTCATATTTTGTTAATTCACAGTTGAAAAAAATTGAGAGTACAAACAAGGCAATTTTCCCATCCTGAAATAGAGTTCAACATGGTAGTAGATGATTTTAAATTTCGGCTGCAATATATCCAGCTTTTTATTTCAGATTGCATGCAGTAATAGATTTTAAAGCAGTACAGTAGAGGCTTTTTTAGACTAGACACTAACAAATATCTCTCAGTTGTCCTCATGTTGAATTAGAGCCTTTGTGATACAAGTTTACCTTCCAGAGATGTGTGTGAGGTGAGAGAATTCTGAAAACAATTAAGAAAGACTTCAAGAGCCTAGGGAGATAGCTTGAGGGCTCAGGAGCCCAGGCAGTTTTCTCCTTAATTCTTTTAGTGGCAGGGAAGAACACTGAAAGAGGAAGGAAGACCCATCTGATGAACAAGAATGTTGGGGTTTTCAAACATAGGGAGCTTTACACTGCACGGGGTCTGCAGAACACAGATGGAGGCCATCTGGCTCAAAGTGGGAAAAGAATCTTTTCATCTCAGCTGTCCGGCCTGATTGAAAGAGCTTTAAACTAACATTCATGGGGGAAGGGAATAAAACCGTGC
>VZRI01004376.1:3735-121860 GCA_013397515.1 Upupa epops
GGGGGGGGGGGAAGTAATTTATAGGACCCTCTCCTAAGAATGGAATAAATACTATTAATTTGTGTGGCAATGTACAGGAGAAAAACAGAGAAGGTAATCTTTACCTTAGAGTGATAGGACTCCTGACCCCATTTCTTCAAATGCTTTGTTGTTCAGTCTTGGAGCTATTGTTATTTGTTTAATGGAGGTGTGTGAATGATATAAAAATCTTAATTCAAGTCCATTACTATCTTTTCATTGCTTATCTGAAAACAGGTTGAAAATCAGAACTTCTTCAGGAAGGACCCATTATTGCAGGGTACTTACATGCCAGGCAATAAACACAGATAAGCACTGTTGGCTTTAATACTAAAGGTCTGTAGGAGTTTGTGAGATTATTTTTTACCCTAGTTACCAGTTTTGTTCTACTATGGGACTCCATGGTCTTCCCAGAAGGCTTCCTAGCATCTGTGTAGAAGCAGAGCATATCTACACTGCAGTTTGAAATAGGATCTTTTGTTTGTTTACCTAATTTTCACTAAGCCTTTGAAATAAAAGGAACATATGGACACTATATATAGGATTTTTTTCCCCCTCAAAATAAAGTGATTCTACCTGTGGGACTCAACAAAGCAGCTGTTTAAAGATCACACCAGTTTTTGAACTACGAATGTAGAAAGACAATTTCAGGATTGCTGTGCAGATCAGCAATGTCTGTGTTTAATACAGAAATCTATCAACACTTTGTTATTGCAAAAGTACAGGATTCAGTTTAAACCTCTGGGGTTTAAAACTAATTAAATTAAACAACAAGTCAGGGACTGATACCTTAAAGATGGACACTGATGTCATTTTCTTAACAGAATGCGATTACAGTTGAGGGGGAATGGTGAGATGTGCGCTGTGGTAGTCAGCTTTTTCTTTCTGCAAGAGCCATGTAACTGACATTGAAGCAATGTCCAGACATTGCTGAACAGACTGCTTAAGCAGTTTTGGGGATGTGTCAAGCGATCATGTTTATCACTTTGGCAATCAGTAAAGTCAGAACTAAATAAAAAGATCTGGTTCGTACAATGCTACTGTCATATTCCAAGTGGAAAAAAGGGTCAGTAAGTGTGTGCAGGTTGGTGGGCTGTATCCTGACCATCTTTCTCTACCCTCCATACTCATTTCTTCCTCGTTATAATGATCATGAAGACAGTGAAGAAAGGTCTCACTCTGGGGTGTAGTTTTCAGAACATCTGGAGAGAGACAATTCAGATGTGTGTGGTTCTGCAAGATTTAGAAGAAAAGTTTGCAAAGCTATCAGGCAGTGGTTGTAAATACTTCACTCTAAGGAGGCTTGATAACAGCATGCCTGGAGCAGCTCCTGCGTCTGACTGTATTGGAGAATAGTGGGCAGTTACTTTGTTGTTCACACATTGATCATACGGACAAACATCTAGGCTGAGACTACGTTCTGTACAGAGAAGAGAATGTCTTGTACATGGTGGCTTGTTTCTAAGAAGTAGCTTTCTGATTTTATCCTAATCCTGCTTTCTGACAGAACTGTGGTATAAACCTGGATACTGTCCTTGAGCTGGATACTGCCCTTGCCTGACTATTTTTGTTGCCTTTCTTCTGTTGTTAGCATCAGTGAGCTTGGATGTCCAGATGATGAAGTTTACCCGTGGTCATTTTTGCATTTGCATATAGAACACTAAATAAATACAAAGATGCAGCATAAAGGTATATAGTATATACTTAGCAGTTACAATACAGAGGCAGAGACAGCATGCACGCTCCAATTAGTTCCAATCCTGCTGCATTTTCTCTCTTGCATCCTAGTGAAGATGGTCATATGCCATCAATGTAGTCAGTAAAATAGGATAACAGAAAGATCAGATATCATATTCTTCAGTTACTTAATTATCTTTAACAGGTCAGTAGTCTTTTTCATATTAAACGTTCCTTCTTCTGGTTTGTTTTTAAACTACTTAAGAATTGAGAAATATTATGGCATGTCAAAAGGGATGAGGAGTTCACACTCATTCTTTACAACTAGAATATTATTACTAGTAAGTCAAAAAATTCACTTCAGCATTATGTAGTCTAACCTTCTTTTTCTTCAAGTAAAAGGATCATCTTTAATATGCTGATTGCTACCCATGGAAGGCTTAGTAGTATTTAAAGGTTACATTCAAAATAATTAAAACTAACACGCAAACTCATTCTAGCAGTAATTTTAATCCTTTGAGCATTCCAGCCATTCTCTGTCTAATACAATGTGTCTCCCAAAATAGATTTACTTCCCAGCTTACTAGTGGGTATCATTTCAAGCCTGCTAGGTCAGACCTGAGCAGTGACTGTTCAGAACTCTTGAAACTCTTAAGAAAAATTACTATTTTGGTCACATTAAGACTTTTGCCTCTCCCCCTTTCCATCTGTTTTTAAATGCCTGGATGCTCAAATATGTATGTAGGAAGGTGTTAAATGAAATGCTCAGCATCGTGTCTTGAAGTAAAGGAACAAATGTCTTATGAATGCTCACTCTGGTATCTTCAGATTTCCAGAGCACGTTCATATTCCTCATGCATTGCCATGTTTCCCAAGCACAGTTGTAGGTTTTGAAGGTTCTACTTACAGAATTCAGTTTTTAATTAATATATTTTAACATCAGTTTATATTTAGCTTCCCTTGTGAATAAATAATTCTGCTGCTTCTGAAATGTGTGGAAATACATTGTTATTTTTAATGGGCATGAAGACACGACACATGTTTTCTGGAAAGATTTCCTATTTCTGGAAGGGATATGTGTTGCTGGAATATGCCCTTTGAGTTTCTCATTTTGTCTTGAAGATTACAAAGAACAGGTTTTCTTTTCAGCATTCATAAATTCATCTGGTTTATGTTTCTTTTGATTTTTTAAGCTATATGTGAAGCAGAAAGTTTTGAAGCTGTTCTTGTAGACTGGTTATGACATACCAAAAGTGAAATCACATCAAACAGTAACTGTTGGAATATTATCCAAGGGCAGCCATGTTGAGTAGGAATTAGATTTTTTAATTACTTAGGCTTATTAAATAAAATTTACTCCTTCACTCAAACATGATGCTTTTCACAATTTTATATACATGTATCACAGTTGTAATCACAAATGTGTAGACCCATCTATCAACCTTATGCATAGGACTGTTAAATTATTTTTCTAAAATAAAAATGTCTTCTATGAAAAAAACATTTCACTGAAATCATAGCCAGAATTAATGTAATTAGTCTTGGAATGTTTCATTTTTAAAAGGTTTAATTTTTGATTTTAGCTTTCTGTTTGCTTCTGTTTTATTTTGAGTTTTTCTGTTCTGTTATCTCATAGGAAATTTTTAGTAGCACATTATTGATAATTTCTAATCTTCCCATCCATTTTTTTCAAATACAAAACTGATATCGAATTCCATTCTAACCTAAAGTAAATGGTAACTGGAATTTTTTTCCATGTTGCCATTGAACTTGACTAACATCTGATAAAGCCTCATTAGCACATTCAGAATTTATGTACACAATAATCTCTTCATCTTGTACACTGGCACTGACCTTTTCTTTTTGTGCAGGTACATTAAGACTTTGGTTTCCTGTGCGTTTCTTACATTTCAATTCAAGTTGGGTCACCAAGAAATGCTGTAAAATTTGTATGTCATCTCAGTGGATTTCCACAAACCCCATTTAGTAAATATCAATTGCAAACCCCACATTTCTTCAGATGTGGATGCAATGTCTATACATATTTATAGTGGTTTGTGATAGCAAACTTTGTTTTGGCCCATAGAAAGCATTTTTCTGTTCTGACAATAAACTGCTGCTCTTCGGAAAGTATCTGAGAACCTTACTGAGAAATGTGAATTTGAACATAAGGCAATTTTTGTGCTGCTAAATGTGAAATCATAATGTTTTCGCTACTTAAACCAAGCTTATTTCACAGTGTGATTTATTGTGGCACATAAAAAAAAAGGGGAAAAAGCCATAAGATACTGAGTCATTGAAGTGAATCTGTCTTTAAGAAAAACTCAGCAGTGCTGTTCATTTAAAAATAATCTGCTGAAATCTTTTCTGTGTTGAACAGTTCTGTATGAAAATGGTGCCTGTTCTCTCTCAAAGCTAGATTTTATTGTCTTTTTGTGGATGGTTTGTGATGGCATTTTAAAAGGCAGTTCTGCAGCATGCAGGATGGGAAGAAAGGCAAGTAAAGAGGAGAGCTTTGCTCAGGCTGTTCTGCAGATATGTAAGACGGCACACTCAGCTTCTTATACAAAGTTAACAAAAAAACCCCAGGTTTCCAGATGGTGGAGGAATTGGTAGTTGAAAAGGCTGCTCAGTGGTCAACAACTAATTAACATTTCATCCTCCTAATGCAAAAAGTTTTTGACGCAAAGTAGGCTTCTTTGACTGGCTAAGTGTCTTCAGTGAACAAAGTTAAAAAACATGACTAGCAAAACACTTCAAGCAGGAAGCTTCAAATCTCTTCAGAGGAATTTATTTTGAGAACGATCATCAGAGAACTTACAAAGTCAGCTTTGTTGGCAAAAAGAGAAAAACAGCGTTCTGAAAAGTTCTTCTTGTTGAAAGCATTGCATTTAAGTACCTGAGTTTTCAGCTTCGATAGACTTCACCTTATGACAAACATACAAAGCGAAGCTGTGTAGATTTCCTGTTGTGGTTCTCCATCTAACTGAATATTTAACTCCTCAGTTGGGTAATATAGAACTTGACCAACCCATCCCACATATATTAAAATCAGCAGTATCAGCAATGAACAGAACATCTGACCCAGGCTTATGCAAGAACAAAGCTCCTTTCCTGAAAAGGAAAGTTTTTATTAGTGTGCATGGGGAGTTCTTTTAGGGTAAATGTGATGAGACAAACAGTGAGATTCTTTTTTCATTTCTAGAGAGAGAGCAATGAGATTCCTGTGCATTCTCAGAGAAATAGCAAGTTGTAGAAATACTCTGCCCTCTCTGTGCCTTATTTCTTCTCTGCCTTGAAAACTGTAGGTCTAAGTGACACAGATTGAGGTCAGCAGAGCATAGAAAGTGTCTGCCTATGGCAGAATTTGGCCCAGAACATGGGATTTCCATTCTCATCTCTCCTGTAGTGGAGAGGAAGGCAAACAGTTGATAAGGTCTTTAACTTTATATGTAGGGGAAGTTGAGGCATTGTTAATAATTTTGCTGTTCTACGAATATCTTGAATTAAATGAGATTACAGAAGTCCATTCTAATTTAATCAAATTAAATGTAATTAGATTTTGTATTAATTTTTTCTATGTCAAATGTATTACCTTTTGGGGACTCTGTAATGTAGTAAAAATTGTAGCTCATAATAAGAAGTCAGAGTAATAGTGAAATGAGTTTTATTTTATTAGAGATTACAATTCAAGCGAGTGATTAATTTATTTTTCAAAAGGTTTCTTTTTTTACTTAACAAGTCAGCATTTGCCAACAAAACTTTTCAAATTAGTTACCATCACGTCACTCAATAAACTTGAGGCTATATTATGAACTACATTTCTGCTGATTTTAGTCCTATGGCACAGAGAAGTAAAGAAACAAAAAAAGAATAAAAACTGAGATTAGTTTGCTTCTTTCTTCTCTGCTGGTGGAAGGACAAATTCTGTCTGTTGCCCAGTGCATTTACCAGCACATGGATTCTATTTCTTAAGAGAATCTTCCTTTTGTAGCAAGCATTTTAAAAAGCTGTTACAAAACCAGACAGACATTTGAATGCACAAGCATTTGAACATGTGTTGTTAATGAAATGTGTGTTTTTATGCTCTATATGCTGATCAGCTAGCAAAAAAACCCAGACGACCCTCCTGTAACTGTCCTACCCATGGTGCCATGAGATTCATTTCAGTTAAAACAAGTGCAGGCCATTGCCAAGTGCTGTTGATAAATCCAGCTGGTGTGTTGCTCTTCTGACACTGCCATAAGAAATGTGGTTTTGGTATGCTGAAGGGATTATTTGGTGATAGTTTCAGACCTTGACTGTGCTGTACCCTGTCATTTTTGTGAGTGAGTAAGACCTTTCGCTATACTCCAGATCACCTACAGAGAACTAGTGTCTCCCTTTCATATCTTCTGCTGCTTGTTTTCCACAATCTCAGCATGAAGCAGACTTTTGCTGTAGGAAATTTCAACGTTCCCATCTCCAGCTGTGGCTGTGGTGATGACCTTTGATTTGTTTAGCTCTGGTCAGGTTAGCAAAGATGACAAATTTCCACTAATAACTTGAACTTATTTCTGGAAGAATATTGTTACTGTTTTGGTTTTTGGGTTTGGTTTTTTTTGTAAACATCTTAACTCAATGTAAAATGCTCTCAAAATTGGTTTTATTGTCTCTTGCCAAGCAACAGATTACTGCAGATGAATAATAGATGTTCCATACTACCAGATTTGCTTCTTTCACTGTTATCTATTTCCTGCTAGGTTTCCTTACCTAGTCCTGAGACTTAGCCTTGCTTCCAAATGGTTGGTCTGTGCAGTCTTTTCAGGTAGCAATGAAAAGCAAACAACTGACAAGGTGCAGTAAGGAGCACAAATTCATCATCTGTTTCTGTATTTCATGAACATCCTGCATTTTTGAGACTATTTTCATTCCTTTGGGAGCCTGGAGACTGCTGAAGTAATAATAGCTTACCCTAGGAGCAGTTTTCTTAGTAAACACTATACCTTTGTGAAGAAATAGCTATTATTACATTCTAAAGAAAACACAATCACAGAATGGTAGGGGTTGGAAGGCACCTCTGGAACCAAAGATACAGGGGTTTTGTTGGGTTTGGGGATTTTTTTTCCACAATTGTTATTTTTTTATTAAAAGGGACTGAAAATGTTGGGGATTTTTATCTATCCTTTCTAGAATAAATCAGAGTGTTTTACCATTTCTGAGTAACGTTTTTATGATATTGACAGTTTCTGGAGATGTGCTCATTGTCAGCTAGTAGCTTCATAATGCAGCTCACATCTCTGTGTATCGCAAGCCAGAATTACTGAGGAAGAGAACTCTCACCTGTGCTTTAAAAGTCACAGATTTTGGGAAGAAATAAACTCAAAGCTTATTTTGGAACTTACATCTCTATCCTTCTCTGTAGTTTAAAGTATTCACAGTCAGTAGCATCTGAAGATCTAAGAAAAGTGTTTCTATTTTGATACCTATGCAGCAGAACATAGCTCTGGGAATTTTATGCATTTTGGGTGCTTATGCTATGTACAAAAATAGGTGAAATTGAATCAATATTTATGAAAGATGGCATATTTGTCTATAAATATTAGTGGAAGAGTTTAAATATTTGATTTCACACTGCTCAAGCTAGTCCATACAGTATCAGAAGTTAGTGCAGTGGTGACTGATGGCACCAAAATTAATACAAGTGTTTTAGGCATCCATAGTCTTATCTACCTCTTTTCACATGATTTGGCATCAGTAGACAATACCAAAATTTTTATTACAAAGCTCAAATATTAAAAGAGGAGGGATGCTAGTTCCTACAGTGACTAAACATCACAGGCTACAATAAAGAACAACTCTATAGACAATTGCTATCTCCTTGATGTGACAACTTCCTGCTGCACATTTCATGGCAGGCTTCTTTGAGAATCCTTCGGAATAAAAACCTGCTGGACTTTTTGGTAAGTCAAAAAACACCTTATGTATAATTTTAAAAACTTCATACAGATTGCATTTAAAAAAAACAGCAAGAATTTGTCAGTGATTAAAATTCAGCTGTCCTGATATACTGATAAAGATTCTATCTGCTGGTAATAGGTAATGTATGATCATCAATATGCCTTGTTCGCTAATTTTGATGATAGAGCATCATAAGAGAAAAAGCTTGAATATATCACTTTCTTGGTAGAGAGTGCAAGGTATTTCTGTCTGTTTTTTCTTGCAATAACATATTCACAGAGTGTGTTAGGTAGCCTGCATAACCTGTTGATGTATGACTGAGCAGCTGAAAGGTACAGACAATGTGGTGTAGGTCTTAATTATAAGATGCCTTTCACACCTCTGATCAGCTGTGAGAATTCTTATATTAGTTCTAATTACTACAAGTACTGCAAGCCAAACAAGTATAATCTCATTAATTCTATGAAACATTGCAAGGTTACACCAACACATATTTTTTGGTATTTAATGGGAAACAAATAGATTTAATTAAATTACGGGACTTCTTGTGAATTCTCATCTATCAACAAACACATGACAGGAAAGTAAAACTGGGGTCCTACCCAACAAGGTGCAAAACTGTTGCTTACTATGTTGGTAAATGAGCTCATTTTGCCCTGCTCTTTAGGATGCTTGGTTGGTTTCAGGGCAAATGAAATCTTTTTCAACTCCAAGAAAAATTCAGATCTATTCCAGTTTCTTTATGGGAACAAAATACGTAGATTAGTGTTTACATGCATTGGTCCTCAGTCATAACCTCCTACTGTGCTGCAACATGTGAAATAGAATTGGAATAGGGTGAGAGATTTAGAAATAGAATTGGAATAGGGAGAAAGATTTACACTGAAGTTGTTTCTAGGGAAGCAATTTTCTAAAAGAAAACACAGATTTCACAGGATCAATTTTATGTTCCTGGAGTTGTTTCCAGGGAAGGAATTTCCTAACTGAAAATTGAGATTTCACAGGTTCTGTGGGTTGATTTGTTCCTGATCCCCCTCTCCTGTCTCTGCAACACAGGAACAGGTTGTATGTTAGCAGACAGTAGGTTGAACTGGCCGTGGCTGTCATGATGGCAAGATATGTTATGAAGAGGTGAAAAAAAAAAAAAGATTAGTTCTAAGATGATAACTGTTATAAATCTCAGTTTTGAAGAGTACTTGAGTGCCTAAATGTGTCCTGGCTTACACTGTCAGAATTCTGATTGATTGGCATTGCTTGATAGATCAACTGCTTCCAACATGTTTATGCCAGAAGTTAAGTTCCTCATTTGTTGCTTTGCAGGTTGTCTAGTTGTGTTATGCGCTCAAACATGGCAGAAAGAGCATAGACCTGTAACAGAGGTGTGAAGAACTAGTACTGAATTAGTTTCTATCTTCTCTCAATGGCTGTTGAAATCTACCTTGACAAAAAACAGAATCAATTTCCCTTCTGGAACTTACAAATGATTGAGAATTTGTTGAAAGTGGCCCATTTCTGTAAAATGAAAAAAGATAAAAACCTAGAAGATTTTTCTCAGACTTTGGTCTTATAAAATAAGTTTTATTTCATCTGAAAAGACCATTCAGGTGTTTTCAATTGGTATTTAAAAACTTTACCCAGAACTCAAGCATGCAGCAGTCACACTTAACAACAGAAATTTGTAATCACTCTAGGAAGTAAAGTGTCATTCTGATTCCCTATACTCGACTTGAAAGGTAACTACTAGCTGAAATTATTGTCATGAATATTGTCACGCAAGTGAGTGTGTTGTTTATTGAGAGCCACTAGACTAGGACTTTGGTTATGAGGGAGGGCAAAACACAGGTGAATGCCTTCTCACTATTCCCTCAGTCTCTACTGGTTTCTAACCTGGTTTCTACTGAAGTCAGAAAATATTTTTGTCAGCCTCAGTGAACTGATTTTTCAATGCATATTTCCCCTTTCTTAATAGGCTTTTTAGAGGAATCCTTTGAGCAATTTTAGTGGCAAATTCCACATCCTCCTTCAAAACTAGAACTCTTAAGAATTTCTATTGCAAATAATAATAGATGTGGTGAGATGAAGTACAGCAAAACTACAACACCATTATTTTGCTCAGTCAGTAACAAATTTTAAGCTTCCATGGATGATTTTGCCATATTTAATTTTTAGTAACCCTTTAGTTGCTGGTGACCCTGAGAAGTTCTGTCCATGCTGTTGATGCACCGTAGTTTATTTCTGTTTGGTTTCCTGCTCTATAATTTAACTCTCTATTACTTTGTCCATTGCTTATACAGAACCCCTTGTTTATCTTTATTCTTCATCTTTGTTTAGCTTTTGCAAATATCTACATTTTTTATTTTACTGCAGATTCCCTTCAACTTATATTTCATTCAAATGTTTTACATCAGTGACATAACATCTTTCCCTTCCTGAATCTGAACTGCTAAAGATTTCCTTGAGTGCTCCTACACTGATGTTTTGTCCTGAATGTACTTTATGCTCTTTCAGCATTTTTGTGCTTATTGCTGTGTGACCTTCAATCACCATTTTATAGTTCACTTCAGCTTTTATCTATGTTTTTTTTTTCAACTATGGTGCATTTTGCTTCCACTCATGTTTTGGTCACTACAATTGTTATAAAGATGTGATGCTGCCTTATTGATGTCCTTTATTATAGTATTTTAAATGGTTTTAGTTATTATTTTAATTTTTGCCCCTACTAATAATATTCTTCTCTTCTAAAACATTATATCAGTATATTAAAATCTTTCACCATCCTGCTCTTGCTGTGTCTGCCTCCTTTCCCCACTGTCATATCATAGTTGATATCATCTTGATGAATAAATTATCAAGATTGTTCTACAAGAAATCTGTCATGTGGTATGTGACCTCTCTTAAATCTGAGGTTTAGCTATGAATTCCATATTAGTACTGCATGAGCTGCTCTTACATAAATGTGTAGGAACTGGTGTCTGGCAATTTCTTTTGGACTAACTCTCTTTGCTTTTCTGTCCTACAACTTTTATCACTTTTAGGTCAAAATAAGTGACTTTGAAAAGGGTGTTTTGCCCCAATTATAGCTTGATTGAATTCACATTCAAATGGATGTACTCAATACACAGTCTTGTGAGGAAGTTAATTGTTACATGTTAAGAAATAAACATATATGGACACATTAAATATGTGTGTGGAGGGGTACTCCACCTTTATTCTTTCAAAATTATTAAAGGGTTAAAGTGTCACATTATGATTATCATAACTACTTTTAGGTTTTTAGCTCAGCCAGGAAAAGGTAGTACTGGAAACCTCATTTTAAAAGTTCTCCAGATATTATTTTAAATGTTCTAGATAATGGAATCATAGAATCATTAGGGATCAGAAGAGACCTCAAAAGATCATCTATTCCAATCCCCCCGCCACAGCAGGATCACCTAGACCAAGTTGCACAAGAACAGATCCAGGTGGCAGGTCTTGAACTTCTCCAGAGAAGGAGACTCCACAACCCCCCTGGACAGCCTGTTCCAGTGCTCCGCTACCCTCACTGGGAAGCAGTTTCTTCTGATATTTATATTGAACCTCCTCTGTTCCAGCTTGCACCCATTGCCCCCTGTCCTATCACCAGATGACCTTGAGAAGACCCTGGCTCCATCCTCCTGACACCCACCCCTCACATATTTATAGACATGAATGAGGTCACCCCTCAGCCTTCTCTTCTCCAAGCTAAAAGAGACCCAGCTCCCTCAGCCTTTCCTCATAAGGGAGGGGTTCTACTTCTTTCATCATCTTTGTTGCTCTATGGTGGACACCCTCCAGCAGCTCTGTGTCCTTCTTGAACTGAGGGGCCCAGAACTGGACACAATACTCCAGATGNGACTCTACACTTACCCTTGTACCTTACTACATTTCTCTCTGCCCAGCCCTCCAGCCTCTACAGGTCTCGCTGAATGGCAGCACGGTCTGCTGGGGTGTCAAGGACGCCACCCAGCTTTGTGCCCACCAGCAAACTCACTGACAGTGCCCCCTAATCCCTCATCCAAATCATTAATGACTAGATTGAAGAGGACTGCTCCCAGTAGTGATCCTTGGGGGACTCCAGTAGATATGGGCCTCCATTATCATTTAATGACCCATTAAGTGGCCATTTGTACTGTTTAACTTCTATTAAAACCTATCTGAAAAAAATATCCTAATGTGTATTCTGTAGAAGTTAAGCACCTATTGGTAAGACAATGTTTCTTTTGTGTTATGACAATGGTGCAACATTTTTGTTTTCCAATGGGCTGCAAGAAGGAAGGTGAAAAATAAAGATTTTCTGGCTTATGGCTTTGCTAGGCTGTTTCTTAAAGCAAAATATTGCATCTGATATTTAATGTCACGTGCTGTTGTTTCCCGTGTAATTTCTTTAAGAGATTTTTCTGTCTCTCTCAAAGTACCACAGCTCTTCAAACAAGTGATGCCAAGAAGGAGGAACAGTTAACTGTGCCTACACATAAGGTATGGAGTTATTGGTGGAACGCAAGTCCCACAATAAGCCTTCTCTGAATTGAGTTCTTAGAGTAAAACTCTTGCAAAATGGGTTCAGATGCAATCAACCTTCATTTAATAACTAGAATAAGGATAATAGATGTGTGTTTCTAACATATAGGCTGTTCCTGATATAATTATAGTACAATTGTTACTAGTTAAATGGGTAAAGGTTCATTATGTCCAGATTGCAAGTCAATATATCAAATGTAACTCTACTTCTCCATTATAATATGTTCTCTTCATATAATTAGTAAGGTTTAGAATGACCATCTTATTTTACAATCTCTATTTTACATTACTTCTGTGAAATTGGGTCAGTCTACACTGGAGTTTTCAACACATTGAAACAATTGTGAGTTTTACCTGATATGTTGTGAACAGGCAAGATTATATGTAATTTGCCTTCTTCCACATTCACTTGCAAAATTAAAATAAAAGACAGTGCAAGGACTGATAATTAGACTTTTCTCATCAGAGAAGTACAAAATATTAAAATCTGTGTTCTCCGGTGTTGTGGTTTTAAAGATTTTAGATTTATGATGTTCTAAATGCAGATGGGATGAGCATATTAATGCCTTCCCAAATGCAAGACATCTTTTGTCCTAGGCTTAGGAATTCTTACACTCAGAAGTTATGTCTGGAGGGCAGGTTTTAGATTTTTTTCTGCAAAGGAAGACTATTTTTGATGTATTTGCAACTGTATGTAAGAAATAAGTTAAAAATCTGTAACTTAGTAAATTCAGAGGCTGAGAGAGCCCTGAACAGTAAGTTTTATCAATTTTCAGTTGCTTTGAAGACTATACCTCAAACTTAACTATAGTTCAATCATTTATTTTACATGAGAATATAAATTTAGTGGGCTCTGAAAATGTCGCAGAGGATGTTCAAAGGTACTCAGTTGCTGCAATGACAGACACAACAAGCTAAGTTCAGCTAAGGACTAAGACAGACTTTGCAGCTATTAGTTTATGGTTACCCTGGCTCCCTCACCCAGTATGTCTTCTTTTCTAATGTAGGTGATTGTTTTGTTCTTTATGAGATCTCTGCCCTTTGTGAGACTTTCATAGATGTGTTTTTAATACAGAAGCATGTAGAATTTAGTTTATTGTAGTTGTGTGTCCACATTAACTTGATATTCTTGAAATACATGAATGTATCTCGTTATCTCAGTATCTTCCCCCAGCAGGATGATACAAAAGACACTATTCACCATCCTTAGCTAGCAAAGCAAATGAATATTTTTGTGCCAGGTCATTTTGGAATAATAGAAATCTACCAAACAGGAAATCAAGACTTGAGAGGACTTCGGATTCATCTCTCAAGCAGTTTCTTGGAAGCATTAATCTCCTGAAGTAACTTGCATCAGAATAGCAGACAAATTGGTTTCATTTTATAAAGTGTAGAGGACTGTGTGGGTCTGTCTGCATGTCTGAGATCCAGGAGGGGAAATGAATGATAACAGACAGCTAATTCTTAGTTTGAACAAGTGCTTTTCCATATGTTGAAAGAGGATGTGTAATCTCAAAGTGAATAATTTACAGAAAGCTTTGGAGATTTTTCAGAGAGAAGGATGTATTTTGGGGAGTTGGGAAAAGAAATCTCAGTATTTTATCAGAATGTATTCAACCCTGAAGAATGACATTTCCTACGGTATAAAACTCTGAAGCACAGAATTCAACTGTGGGAGAGTTTGGTACAGATATGCAAAAAGTGGCATTTCACATAAAGAATCAAAAATATGCCAAAAGGATAGAAAAATGAATAAGTGTTTTGTTGTAGTTATTAGCTGCTGTTTGATTAGGTAATAAGGTAAACGGGGGTTATCATGTAAGTGCGGTGTGACACACTTAAAAGATACCTGCACTACTGCAGGAGTACAGAATGGAACAGAAGATTATTCTCAGTTCTTAACTCTTTACATACTAACTCAAGAAAATATTTGTTAATCTACAAAGGCAAATATCTCTGATTTGTAAAATGCAGCAGAGAAGTAGAGGCTGGGTTTGCAGAAGCCTCACAGAGAGCATAAAAGAAAATACAATTACTGTAGAAATTTAATGCCTTTTGCCATACTTCAAACCAGATTGTACAGTCCTCAAACAACCACAGTGAAAGAGAAAAAAAGCTGGAAGGTGGCAAAGCAACAGATTCTGCTGAGAGAAGGCGGCTCTTACAATATTTAATTCCTTCTCTGCAAAGCACATGCTGTGTTAATGTACACCAGTGTCATCAATGTACCAGTGCTGAAGTACGCTGTGATCACCAACACAGTAGGTGTTTCTTATCTGCACTATTTGGCAGTAGGCAGGAGACTTCTTGGGCTGGAGAATGTTCTTTCCAACCTTTGTGTCCTAATTTCATACACAACTCTTGTTTTGGTTTGCAACTTTTAAGTTCATTTTTATAATTTTCCAATGTCTTACAATTTTCTTTCAGTTCTTTACTACTCATCTTTCACAGCTCTCACCTAGGTGTGTTTACAGAAAATTGTCACCACATGTTTTCATTAACAATATATAGCCCAAGTGTGAAGTAGCATACATCTCCTCTGTGGCTCTCCAAGACTTCTGTAGTCTCAAATATATATTTAGACATCCACTGGGCTCTACTGATTAACTATGGTAGCTATTTATCCTCCTGATAGTAGCCTAGGCAAAATGTCTTCTCAGGTCAGGAGCCATTTCTGAGTATCTGTTGAGTCACACTGCAGCTATGCAATGACTTGTGCCAATAAGGTCTCTTGGTTCATATCAGTTCCTGTATGACCTTTATTCTCCCTTGTTCATTAACAGAATGAGGTAATTTGTTTTTATTGGTTTTTGTTTTAAATTTATTCCACTTCAGAGTCTGAATGTTAAAGTACTGCAATTGCTGGAAAGTTTTGCCTAACAAAAGTGCTGTTTTTTCGTGTCTATGATTCAGGCTGTTTCCACAGTACTAAGAGACCTGTTAATAATCCAGCACTGCAAATGTATATCTGTTAGACTAACTGCTATAGGCACAAGCAAACAAGTAAAACCTGTCAGTGTGAAGCCAAACGTTTAGACCAATTTTGAAGGAGCTGAGTGAGATAATATCAATCAGCCACAACAATTTGATGTGAAACCTGTGGCTGCAAGGGCAGATTAACTTTGCTGTCAAGTAGAAAGTTACCTTCTGTTAAGTTAAATGCCTGGCTAATGTGTTTGGTCTACACCTTTACATGTTTATCATTAGAATATAATGAAAGTGGAGAAAATAAAGTTATGATTTGCTTATCCTTCTAAATTGAATGAATCCTAATAGATCATTAGTATCAATCTTAATCAATGTAATGAGATCCCTTGTACATGTGAAAATCGATTGGAAGGGACAGCTGGTGCTTCCAAAGTGCTGAGAAAAGGCTTCCAGAAGTCAATTTTACAGTCACAGATTGACCAATGCTGCCCTTTTTAGGGCATCAATCAACTTTCTTCAAATGCTGTTTAATGTTTTACAATATAGCGGATAAATTGGTTGTACATTGTAGTTAAAAAAAGGCTGGGAAGATTTCCATAGGGGAATCTTTAAAATCTTTGTCAAGTATGGTAGTTCTTTCATTTGCACATGTGAAAAGTACTTGAGTTAATTTTACAGGGCTAAGATATTCAAAGTGATTTGGGCCTTCAAAAGATATGAAAGTTGGGTTCTATTATTTACCTAATCTCACCAGTATTCATTAGTATCCTTACTTAAAGTCAGTAATTACAGAAATTTTTATATCAGTAATTTATTGAAATTTAATATAAAGGGAAGCATGAGGCATACAGCAGCTGTTATCTTCATTCCAGCAGTGATTTTGGTAATTCCATGTAACTCCTTTCAATCATGAATGAGTGTTTGTTTTTTTGGAAAGTAAGAATGAAAAACTTTGTAAGTTCTGCTCAGAATACGGATGGGACAGACTCTCTGAGTGATTCCTGTTTCATTTCTTCTCCTTTGGCTTGGCAGTTCCATAGTGATTAGTGACTCTGACCTTCTGGAAACCAGCCTATTCCAATTATATCTTCAGAAGGAAAGGTATGGGGGAGCAGAAATACTTGCTTAATTTTTATAATCAACACAGATTAAGTCTGTGAATTAATTCTAGAGGCTGTAGCACTTTATGGTGAAACAGTAGAAGTGGATTTTATTGGACAGAATTTCTGAGTTGCTTGGTTTTATATTTACCACTTTACTATACAGCATCTACACTGGTATGTTCCATCTGTCTAAGTGTATTGGGGAGAGACAGGAAGTGAATCCAATACTTATTTCCAAGGCAAAATTGATTTTAACTAGAACCAATGCATTTTATATTCTTATGCAACTCAAGACTAACTTAGTATTCATGATGCTTTTCTTCATGCAGTACTCATGTGGTGTATTTCATTTGCAAAGTGGCATGCACAGGAATAACGGCCCAGAGGAATATAACCCTTCTACCTCACACAAAAAGTAGATTATTTTTTTTTAGCATTCTGGCTCTTCAGCATCTGGAAAACCTGGTGCTAGTGAAATTTTATTATGATGTCCAGTGCCTTTATAAACTTGTAGCTTGTTCAAAAGGCAGCTATTCCTGCATATAATCAGCAGATGTGTAGCCATTTAGAAGGAAAAAAAAATAATATTAGCAGTAGACAAAGTGGTCAAACATTAGGTACAGCACATGCAGGTAGTATTAATAACTGGAAAGCAAGTGAGCTATACTTCTTCAGGGAGTTCTGTATTGTCTAGGAAAAATAGGAGTATCCTGCTCTGCCACCAGAACAACTGTTAAAGGAACTGCAAAAAAATCTCCAGGAGAAAGTCTAATAAGAGCTCTCAATTCCAGCTTGATGGAAAGTGTTCGGTTTTTGTAACTTTTAATATAATGTATTTACTGAGTGTAGATGCAATTTTGTATGGCATACACCTAGCGAACATTGATAAATACTGTAATTGCCCTGGTGTTGTTTGCCTTGTACAGAATATGTGTCCTGAAGACCACAATTTGGCACTCTGTGGTTTTACAGTAGAGGGATAACTATGTACACAAACACCCACACAAATGACTAAAATATACATTTTGTTCATTTCTTTGCTTTTACATTTTCAGAGTACTAGACCAAGTCTTGTCTTCATCTTGTCTAGTTTCTGAGACTTGGAGTCTGTTTTGGGAAGCCTTTAGTGAAGTCAAGTGACTTTCCCTAAGGCGTAAGATTTGATGGAGATAAAAAAGAATAATGAAGACAGGATTTTCTGGCTATTAGTCATCGGAACAAGGCAGCTCTACACTCAGCATCTTTAAAAAGGCTTTCTTGTGATGATACCACTGATACAAAGGTGGAAAAGTGTCATTTGGGTGCTTGCTTTTTACAACCCTCAGGTCTATCACACTCTTTCTAGAAGAGCATGAGAGTCGCACAAATTCTCAGCAACCATTTGGTCACTTAGTAGAATTCACAGTGAGGGGTCATCATGTCCGCACCAATTTTTTTTCTCCTTTTTCCATTCCTCCTACTCAGTAGGCAAACAAATATGTTGTGTGTGAATACATATCACAACAGACTGGCAATAACAGAGCAACCAAAGCAAATTACTGACAAAATCCCTCTGTCAACTCAGTAGCAAATCTCAACACCACTAACTTTACTATGAGGAGTATAATAGAGAAAATACTGAATACTCCGTTCTGCCCAGAGCTAAAGGAAAAGAATTAACTGATTTCCTTAGCAAAAGATGATGTCATTTCACTTTTTCTTCTACTGCCCTTATTTTTTACATTCTTTTATCTGTCTGGTTTTAGTTCACATAATTTTACACATTTTATTAATGTTCTGATGTTTTTCTTTCTCCAAGGTCAGATTTTTATATCTATAGTTATAGCCACTCTTCTCATATGCATAAAGATGCCACATTTATTCCTCTTACTAATTATTCTTCTCTGTTCAGGTTTTAAATTTTAAACATTAGACCTTGGTAATTCATATTTAGCTCATATTAAACTGTTTTTATCTTGTAAATGTCAGGTCTTCTACTGACTAAACTGGTTAATCTTTCCTTTGGGTGTCACGAATAAACAGGAGTTAAAGCATTGCAAGTGTTTGGTAATATTTTCCAAGTACAAATGAATATTCAGACGACTGGTAGATGTTAACAAAGAAAGGAAAGCCTAGAACTTGTAGAAGATTCAAGTCACTCCTCTAATCCCAGAGTGAGATTTACATTGGAACCTGAAAAGCAAATTCCACTAGTGACTGACATTTATTTTTCCTGGAAAACAAAGTCTTGGAAACTCCTAATTCCTCACTGAAAAAAAAAAATGGGGCCAATTAATTGTTTTCAGAGCGGGAGAATACTGCTACAAAGTTTCTGTTGGATATTGGCTTATTAGTTCCAGATTCCATATCAAAATATTTTCATTCCACACCACTTTGGATCAAGTAGAATAGGAGCTTAAATGGTCACAGACCTGTATGTCAAATGGTCGCCAACACTTGATTCAGTATTCTAGCCTATGTCTATGGAAATAGTTTCGCTAGCTTTACTGAACAATTGGTTCATTTTATATAATTTTTTTAGATCCATGAAACAAATCCTGTGTGCCTTTCTCTTTAGTTTCAGTATGAGTTGATAAGCAACAAGCTCAGAAAATGGCACACCATACTGCTTGAACTAAAGGGAGAATTGTAAGTAGGTAGAATGTAATTATGAGACTGGAATTCAGCCAAGAGTTAGATCTAGGCAGGAGGAGCTATGGATCTGTTGAGCAGCCATGGAACGTGTCTCAAAGTTATCCCCAAAGTAGAGGGAAGAGAAGTGTTTTGTCACTGGTACAATCTAGGAATTCAGTTCCCTTTCCCTGCTTTCAGTAGAGAAGTAAAGGGAAAAATTGAGAATTAGAGTTGCTCAGCAGCACAATCAAAGAAAGGCAGAGGGAGGTGCCAAAGATGAGTGAAAATACCAGTGACTTTCAAGGCAGGTATTTTATTTTCTGCCCCATTCTGTTAGTAAGTGGTAAACATAAGCAGGGTGTCTGATGTTCATAAAGGCAACGAAGTATGCAGAACGTGAGCCAGCTTTCTGTTGATATTTTGTGTAACTGTCCTTTGTAGAAAGGCACAGGGAGAGGTGCAAAAACCTCATGAGAATCCAATTTTCTGAAGCATTAGAATTGGCTAAACTGTACTCTGTGACCAGTTAATAAATTATGAGAAGTCCTTTATTACCTCTCCCTTCTTGCCTGCAGTCTAGAAATCCTGTTTAGTGAAAAAGGCATTTTCAGGGACCAGACAGAGCTGTGGTTCAATAAATTGAGATTTTTTTCAGTTCTACTCTTTTGTAGGAAATACAGGTAGATTTTTGATGCTTCCACTCAGTCTCCAAATTGACAGAAGAGTAATTAGAAGTGATTTTCTTGTTTTCTTCCTGTACCTTACCAGTGCAGTCTTCCTAAGCAATACTGTTCTCTAGAGATTAGTGACAGACTGTAGTTCAGTTAGGAAGCAACATGTCAGAAATAGCTGCTGATCACCAGATTGGCAGAGTGGGATCGAGGAAGACCCACAAAAATGAAAGTCAGAAAGTGGCAAAATTTTTAATTTTTAATCAGTTTCTGTCCTGCCCTTCTTTCCTCCAGTGAGGTGGGGTTTTGAAAGTCCTTAAATTACAATTAGTTCAGAGACTATTAAGAAGAACAGTTCTCATTTGTTTGGGTGTTTTTATTATTATTTTTGTTTTGCCCAATGGAGTATGTTTTTAATAAAGTGTGAAGAACAGATCAGATACACATACAGTAAAAATAAATGACATTTCCTTAATCGGATTGTCAAGAATGTGAGCAAAACCAAAACGCAAGCCCAAAATTCAGAAATATGTAAAACATGGCTATTCTTTGGTTGAAAACACTCAAAAAATCCTCTTTAATTCTTTGAGAAATGATAGCTAACTTTTATAATAAATGTTCCTGCTAAATAGCTACACAGGGAAGCATCTTCTCAAAATGGAGTATAAAATAATCTTAAGGCAATTACAAAGAAGTTTTTGATTCGCAAAATTTAATATAATTATGTAATTTTCTTTTGTGTGCAAGCAGGCTTGGCATTGAACTCCCACAACATGATGAGTCATATGGAGCTAGTTACTTCCTAGTGAATAGCAGCAAGAAAGCAAAAATTATCATTTGAATGCAGGGAAGCCATGAGCATAAAGCATTAATCTAATTTTGCAGTAGAATCCATGGCGAAAGTTCACTCTGATGCTTTACCAAAGGTGTTATGTGGAACACATGAAGGCCTGACAGGAGGTCTGTGACAAGCAGTGTTAAAATACTCCTTTCCTGAGATGTGAAAATGGTTTCAATCACCACCTTCAGATGAGTTCATTCCTTTAAAGATTTCATTTCTTTGCCAGTATGTTTGCGATGGAGTAGCTGCAAGAGTGTGTTTGACTTTATTTATGCACTGTGAAAGGTGAACATATTGTAGACATTTAACAGGTTCCTTATATCAGGCTTGTTAAAATGGAGAGCTTAGTAGATGCAAATGTTGCCCAACTGACTGCATGGCATTACACTTGCAGATATATCAGTTTGTAAGTATACATAGGCAAGTATATATAGTTGGTGATACCCATAATTTACATTTTCATCTCTAAATGGATACTCCTGTAACACAAATTTGCTGATCTCAGTGCTGTTAAAGCAGAAATACTTTGGAATGTGACATTTTTTTCCTTAGAGAGAAGCGAAGATTATTTACAAGCATACTGATATTTCTTTTAGTTTGTTTTGTTAGTCCCTTTGAAAACTAGTCAGGTGTCAGTGTTGTCCAGGGAGGTAATGAACAGTAATGGGCACAAGTCATGATACATGATAAAATAAGCCTAAGAAGCAAACTTTTTTGCAGCTATGATGGTCAAGTAGATTTGCCCAGACAGGCTGTGAAATATGAATTCGTTTGATAATGAAAATGAGCCTGGACCAAAGCCCTTCACAACTTTCTCTGTTTGACCCTGCTTTGAGTAGGACTTTTGGAGTAGTTGAGCTTAGCAGGTCCCTTCCAACCCAAATGATTCTTCAATAAATATTAATCTGTAAAATGGAGTATTCCCTGCATTCAGAGAAAGAATTTCTAATTAATGCACTGTTTTCAAAATGAAATATGCCTGTACTTACACAGCTTTTAAAGTAGGACTCTATTTTGGAACTCATTCTTTTCCAGACTCTGGCAAGAACTTCTTGTGCCATCTCTCATCATTAGCATATACATGACATGTTCAAAGGACCAAACCAAGTGCCTTTTACAGGACATATGTTATGTGACTCGAGACCCATTAAAAGATAATTAAGTATATTAAAGAATAATTTGATTTATTTTGTATTTGTTTTATATAGGGATATAAAAACTGATTCATGCCTAATTCATTTCCCAGGCAATATATTTTCATGGGACATATGTTTAGCAAGCAGAAACAATGCTGTCTCTACAGCAGTTCTCGTGTAATGTCAGAAAAACACTTGACCAGGCAGTCTGTAATCAAAGAAGCAATCACATAAAGGGAGAAAACACATTTGATGGCTTTAAAACAAACAATAAAATAATGGTCCTTGCAGCCTTCACTGGGTAGAAGGCATGCCTTAAGAGAAGTGTGGTCAACCAGTGAAATACAGCATCTGAAGTAACTATTTCTCTCTGCATTCCGTCTTAATTTTGTTTCAGTTGAAAACAAATACAGATTTATTCCAAATTTGCGGATACTGAAGTATTCTAATAACTGAAAGTGGAAATGCAAAGTTAAATACAAAGTTTACAACTATAATTACGCAAACCCAGTAATATTCCACTTGTATGTTTAAGCATATTCTGGTTTTGATGGCTGGCATGCTGTCAGTAATCCATTGCTGTAAAGCATCTTTTGTAAAACACCACTGAACACTTTGTGTGAAGTATCTACT
Source organism: Upupa epops (assembly GCA_013397515.1). Lineage (NCBI taxonomy): Eukaryota > Metazoa > Chordata > Aves > Bucerotiformes > Upupidae > Upupa > Upupa epops. The sequence goes on from VZRI01004376.1 coordinate 25,832, forward strand.
GGCAGCAGATTGTTGATTTAAAAAAAAAGGAGAATATTCAAAGGGAGGAAGTGAGAGTAAAGATGGAATGTCATTTTTGTAAGTACAGCTGTTAAGGAAGTAAACCACCCTGTGAAAAGGTTTAGTGATTATTATTTTCAAATACCCTTATTTTAGAAATACAGGTTTAGAAACAAACAGAGGTACGAATGTGGATATGAAAAGTAAAATGTCCTGTTTGAGAGCTTTTCTTATAGCATCTTGGCATAGTATCAGTGATCCTCAAACACTCTTGCACAATAACGAAGGTCATCCAGCAAAGACTTGCTACAAAGAAAACCACCCACTGTGTCGGTCTGTGGAGCTAACACAATTTTTAAGAAGCCCTAGTAAGATTGCCACTGGATGAAGTGAGTCAAAGATCAAGGGTCTCTCTCTCTGACATACTCTACAAAGACAATTGTACAAAGACACTCTTCAAAGTCATCAGATTACAGGTTGGTTATTTTTTCCCGGAACAGAACTCTGTCAGGAATCTAGGAAGACAAAGTATTTTTAAATGTTAGACAAAAACACATCATCAAAACAGCATTGGATAAAGTTAGGGATTTCTTCACCAGTGTGTTGAAAGCAGCTTGTGATATGTTGAATGAAGCTGCAAAAGTATTAAAAATTGTTATTTGTTTTACAGGTTATAATGGCTGTGTCTGGAGATCAACACCCCTAGCTGAGCTACCTCTCTCTTCTGACTCCTGGATCTGCCTAGAGTCTAGCCAGGCTCCTGCTCCTCACACAAACTGAATTGAAACAATCTCTGGAAGTCACCAGTTGGGTGAGAATTTTCAGACAGGGATTATTAATATTTGGCATTAGCACTTCTTCACCAGCCTCTCAAACATTTCACAACAAAGTATGAATGTACTTTTAAATAATGGCCAGTTCTGAATAAATTTGACCCATGAAAAATGTTTCTTTGGAGTCAGTTTGCAACATCTCTTTAATTTTGTAAGAATCGGTCTTCTGTTTGTCACAGTGCTCAAGACACTGAGGCTCAGCATAATTCACTGGCCTTCTTTTGACAGACAGTACAGCATGTTACCTTCTTTTTTCTTTTCCATTCTTTCAGGATGGATGCCTTTGAAGGCAGAACTGCAAGTTTTTTTCTGGTGATAACTTCAGTAGATGGTGTTGAAATATTCTTCTTAAAGATTTGTTTATCAACAGAATTTTCCTTTGTTGTTTTTCTAAGTTAATAAAATCAGTGTTTACTATTCATTAGTTATTTATTTCTGTTAGTGTGTACATGCAATAAACATCCTTTTATTCATTTATTTGTGTGCTATCACTTAACAGCCCCCTCTGCCATTTGCAGATCATGGTTGGGGTATGCAGGGCTCTCTGCAGACCTATAAAAAAGAAAGAAGTTTCTACTCCAGAGAATTTACAATATACATGAAAGAGAAGATGAAATAACAGAGCAAGTCAGACAATCAGGGTTGGTGAAGAAAAGGAAGATAAAATAAAAAATGAACAGAACTGAGCTGAAAAGCAAAAGCCATTGATGACTGCTGGTAAAACAAGAAACTTAAATTTTAAAATATGATATCTGATCAAAAAGCTTCCTAGATGCACGGATATGAGAAAAAAGTTAACAATTGGTAATAGCTACTTCAAGTCTTTCTAATCAATGAATTCATTTAGAGCTTTCTTAATATTTTGGGGAATTAGACTCAGTGCCTCTAACTACATTTTAGTCTGTTTTCTATTTCTCTGACAATCTGAGGGCCTTTATCCTCAGGGTCCTTGACTTATCTGGTCTACTTCTGTACTTCAGTCATGTCCTCTGTGGACAGTTATTTCATTAGTTATTTTGTGCAATAAAGGATTTTGAGAACTGATGGCTCATGCTCCAATCACAGTGATCCTCAAAAGTCAGTTGTATTATTATTGTAATGTGTGTATATTGTGCTGTAGGTGAGTATTGTATATCAATGTTAAATCTGTATAGTTACATTCTAGGTTGTGTTTACACTATCTCTTATTTTCTTCTCCCAATAATTGAGATTCAAAACATGTTTCCTTCATTAAGGGGGACAAATCTTGACCAAAACTAGTTTCTAGCTCTAAGAAAGGTTGTGTTTTCCTGCTGTATCACATTGTGCAAGGAAAACTTTTGAAATGTGAGTTCTTTATTATTTATTAAGTTTCCTATGCTCAAGTTTACATCTATAGACATGTGCCCTCCACATACAGATTTATGAAATCCTTGCAACTTCAGAGAAAAATACGTCAAAAATTAATTCCTATTTCAAGATGGTAATGATTTTTGTTCTTTGGCGATTTGTCATTTTAGGCTCTTACAGAAACAGTAAAACTTTGCATTGTAACGTTCTCAAATTCCCTCAACACCTGTTTTAAGGGCATGCAGTTCTGTTGATGAATGTCCTATGCTTTAAGTAGTGATGTGTCATTAATCACATTAAGAAAGAGACCTAACGAACCATAAATTAAGACTCTGTTACTTGCTCTCTTTTTAGTAAAACTTACATAGCCTATTAATACCTCTACATTTGAGATTTAGGAACACGTGGGGAAGTTGTTGCCTTGATAGGTCCTTTTTCAAAGCAGTGCTCCCCACCTCAGTGGCAATTCAGTTTTTACTCTGGGCCAGGGAACAGTGACAGAATTCATTCCTATGTCTGTGCAGTTGCTTGTATGAGTTGGTTTCTCTGAAGACTGCGGTCCATATATTGCACACTGTGCTAAGCACTGTTGGACTACAGGCAAAGTACTGAAATCTTTTCATGATTTGTACTTGCAGCGAACAGAATGAGAAAACTGTTAGGCACTGTAGTCTGAAGAACTCTGAGAGTGACATCCTCAGTTGGAGAGATTTCCTTCAATGTTTGCATCACAATTGCGATTATCAGAAGCTGCATTATTTGAAAAGGTAAGTTACTGCAAGCAAGAGATCTAATTGGCATAATCTGTTCTTTGAAAGATATATGTGCTATTAAAGTTTTGAAGGAAGAAAATCTTAGCTCAAATTATTTTTCCAAACTTGGTGTTGGAGTAGCCTGAGCCTTCAAAGTTGTGTTGAGTTGATCTAGTTCTCATATGTCTGTAAGAATGGCATTGATTTCACACAAGTTTCCATTTACACTCACAATTTTATAACCATGCATTTGAACACACAAGTTTAAAGAGATACTATTCTGTTAAGGAACACAGAACATACGAGAGCACCTACCACTTAATCAGATGAATGCAAAAGGTGGAAGAGGTGTTTTGGTATTTGTGTAGTCTGGTGAAAGGGGAAGAGAAGCTGGTTGTTTATCATACTTCTAATTTAGTTATTGAATGCTTCTATTAATTTAAATTTTACCTCTCTTAGTTTAATATCAAGCTAACCTACTAAAATCAAGGTATTTCATGACCACGGTGGAATTTTGGCTATTCCTAGATCTCTAGCACTCCACTGAATTTCTTCTATATTTGGCAGGTCTGGACATCCTAAATCAAGATGCTGTCATGAAATCATAGGATAATACAGGTTTGAAGACATTACCGAAAATCTTCTGGCTTCAGCCCTGCCCAGAGCCGGCATCAGGTTTTAATATCCCAAAGGTCAGAGATTTCACAGACTCTCTGGGCCCCTGTTCCAGTATTTGACCACCACCATTGTGAAATCTCTTTTTCTGAGTATCTGATATCTTTTTCTCAGTATCTGAATGGAATTTCACTTGTGAGAGCTGGTGTCTGTTGCCTTTCATCCAACCACTGCATGTCTCCAAAAAGATTCTGACTTCATCTTTTGATTATGCTCGTGTCATGTAGTTGAAGATAACATTAAGATCCTCCCTTTGTCCTTCTGTTCGTAAAGCTGAACAACCCAGTTCTCTCCCTCTACATTATGCTCTTGCTTTCTGGTGATCTTGATAGCCTTCTGCTGGACTGTCCCCTACTTTAAACTCTAATTGATCCATGTTTTTCTTGTACTGGGAAGCCCCAAACTGGGCACATAGTCCTGCTGCAATCTTGTGAGACTAAATAGACGGAAAAATAATTTCTCTTAAGTTTTTGGCTATGCTTTTGTTATAGCAGCCCAGGATGCATTTGGCTTTCTTTGGCTCAAGAATGCACTACTGATTAATGTTCAGCTTCTTGACAGCTAGGATCCCCAAGTTCCTTCCTGCATGATGGAAACTTACTCAGGACCTGATACATCTCAGATATGCTTACTTGTTTGCATTTGAATTTTGAAAATGCCAGGCTTCTACACACCCTTTCACTTTGAATGGCCTTATAAAAGCTATTCTAGAGAAGCAGACCCCAAGTTTTTACAACTGTTATTTGCCAGTAGGGGAAAAAAAGAAAGGTGACATGCAATAAGAAAAATTAGGAAGTAAACCATAAAGATAACTTTTCACTTGTAGCTGCAAAGATCTCTCCTTTCAGCTGTAATAATGTATTGAAGTCTTTTATTCACTGATGTGCCACCTCTCCTTGGGCTTGAGAAAATTCTCCTCATTTATGCATGTGCAGAGAATTAAATAAAGATGCTTTTTTGAATCTCTGAGCTCTGCAGGAACTGGTACAAGTAGAAATGTGAAATGTTTGTAATGTTAAGGTTTTATTTCAAGACTGAGTAGTAGTGAAATTGTTGTTTGTACACACTTTGGAGAAACTGTGAAGGGCCAGAAGAAGTCACAGATGTGTTCATGTTACTTTAAGCTTCTTTTTATCTTTTTTGTCAACTTACAGGTCAGGTACTCTACAAGTGAAATCACATCTGAGACCACACATTCTCTCTGTGGATCAAGTACTTGGGAAGCATTAAGGCATAACAGAGTAGACACAGAGTAATCTGTGGGCAGTGGTGACACTGGCCCTTCCAAGCAACATGTGTTGCTCTGCATGAGTGGCCAGCAAATTGCTAATGAGAGATGAGCAAGTGCAATGTTTGATTGGCCTTTGTGTTTAAAGGCATATTCTAACTTCTACTTGCTTTCTCTTCAATAAACTTAGGTCACTCAGACAGGATTATGTGGTGGAGGAAGGCAAGGAGAAACTCAGGTGCCTTTTCTCCTATGTCAGTGTTTAAAAGGGAGGATTCAAGCCTTTCACAGTGATGTATAGAATTGGGCAAACCATGTGGTGATAAAATCTGAATTGAGAAATGCTTTTTTCTGTTTATGTTAGGTATGCTATAAAAAGCATGTCACCATGGTATCCCAGTTCTTTCCAATTAGAGAAAACTACATCTACCATTTACTTAACAACTTTGACAATAGCCTCCAGCAGCAATAAAACGACTGCCTGGCATTTTACAAGATAAATTCTTCACTACTGTCTGTTTTTCTTGCACTGTTGCTTGCAAAGACTCAAAAAGTTACTGCTTCTTCAACCACTGAGGCTGGTATTGTTCCACTCACTCGGGCTATGGATCGCTGGGTACACTTTGTACCTTCACATGCCAGTTTGAGAAAAATCAATTTTAGTCTTGAAGACATGATGCTAGTGTTCCAGAAGATCAGTGCACATTTCCAGGTGCTGCAGGGCACTAGTGTTTTGATGGGAATTCAACAAAACATGACATAGATATGCTGCAAAATTGCTTATGCTAAGAGATCTGAAAACATTGCAGAGTAAATCAGAATACTGTGAAGAAGCAATTGTTTACTATGGTAAACACTGCTACATTATTCACAATGTTAGCATCTAAAACATAATTTATGTTACTACCTGTAATTTACTTCATGCCAATAAACATTGTAGGTGCAACAGAAAAAATCAGATAATAGTATTTAATGTATGGATTAAAGCTTGCATTGCCTGATGCTGAGGAAAGAAACAGTTTGTGCATAATAATGGGTAGAATCATTTAAAATACTTCTGTCCAGGTAGAGCTTGATTGTCACCTAACTTGTAGATGATGTCAAAACAGTAGTATTACTCTACCTTCTTCATTCATATTTCTGGATACCAGGTGGCCAGCTCTTCTATCTATGCTCTTCCTCAACTGGTCCTGGGAGAGAAAATATAATGAAAGGCTCATTGATTGAGATAAGGGCCATTTGTATGTAGCTACAAAGCCTGAGAAAAGGATCATTTACTTCTGTTCTCTGTTATACATCTGCTCAGATAGTAAAATTCATTTTTTCATTTTTGTTTTGTAATGTAGGAATGGGTGTTCTCTTCCTTGTTTTGAAGGACTCGGATTGCATTTCTGTGGGATATTAACTGCACTTTCAGGGAACACAAACCAGAAATGCTGAGTCCAGAGATGACATTCTGCTGAACTCATATAAACATTCTCTGCCAGATCATATTTACAAACATTTTTTAAAGGGTAACTTTGTCTCAGAAGAGGCTATGCTATATCTTGTATCATCCCTCTGTGAAAATCAAACTTAATGCCAGGTCAGGTGATGTCTATTCTCCTGCAGCTGATATGAGTCAGATTTTTTCTGGTATAAAGCATAAACCAGTATATGTGTGTTATTGTGCATTCAGGCTAACTTGATGCAGATACATTCTTCTGTTTGGAGTTACACCAGCTTGAAGCAGTTACTGCTTCCTCATCCCTTCTTCTTCTTCATGTCAATAAACCCTGTAGAAGGTGGTCCTTTTTCTCATCGGATAGATTTTCTCATCTGTAGGCTTCTTAACAAAATGATCCAAGTTAACAAATAGAGCCTACATGGTAGATTTTTGTTAATCAAACTGATTCGAACTGAAACAAGTTAGGAATTGCTTATACAGGCAGCTCCACTTGGAGATTAGAGGAGGTAGTAACCTCTAACGACTCAGCAGACTGAAGGCGGTAATTATTTAACCAGTGTTGTTCTACCTGGAAAAGGATGAAACAGAGTAAATAGCTGTATGAAAACGGCTTAAATGGTAAAAAAGGGTCTGGATCCTATATAAATACAGATTGCAGTACTCACTCCTTTTCCCAGTGGAAGCACTAAATATTCATCCAGCTACAGGCTCAAGAGCAAAACCAAAAGGAAAACAAGGGAGACTGTGTAAGAAGACTTCTCCAAGGTCTTATTCCATTTTATTTTTTCCCAGTACATTTTTCCAGTAAATACTACTGAATATGCAGGAATGATTTTGAAATGCACTCTGCATTCTTCCTGTAACAAATGCAGATTTGAGCTAAGGTAGTCAAAACTTGCCTAACCTTACTAGATGATGTGTGCTTTAGTTTAGAATAAAAAAAAGGCAGGTGATAATTCACTTCCAAATGTCAGTTTTAGACCTAACTGGACAAAGTAATTACAAACCAGACAGCATCTTGAGGTGGATTAGAAGGAGAGTGGTTAGTAGATCAAGAGAAGTTCTCCTTCTCCTCTACTTTGCCCTGTTGAGACACCATCTAGAATATTGTGTCCAGTTCTGGGCCACTCAGTTCAAGAAGGGCACAGAACTGCTTGAGAGAGTCCAGTACATAGCCACAAATATGATGATGGGAGTGGAGCATCTCCCTTATGATGAAAATCTGAAGGAGTCGGGTCTCTAGCTTGGAAAAAAGGAGACTGAGGGGTGACCTCATTAATTAATTTATAAATATAGAAAGGGCAAGTGTCAGGAGGAAGGAGCCAGGCTCTTTTCAGTGTCATCCAATGATAGGACAAGGAGAAACAGGTGTAAGCTGAAACATAGGAGGTTCCACATAAACACGAGAAGAAACATCTTCACGAGTGAGGGTGGCAGAGCACTGGAACTGGCTGCCCAGGGAGGTTGTGGAGTCTCCTTCTTTGGAGTGGTTTAAAACCCACCTGGACATGTTCCTGTGCAAATTGGTCTAGGTGATCCTGCTCTGGCAAAGGGATTGGACTAGGTGATCTTTTGAGGTCCCTTCCAATCTCTAACATTCTGTGTTTTTGTGATAGGTAACTCAAGCTGATCATAAACCTGATCTTCACTGAATATAAAAGACAAGCATAGATGTTTGAAATGCTTCATTAAGAAAAATCAGGGATTTTTTTGATTTCATTCAAAAAACACAGCTGGTGGTGGTCACAATGGATTTGTGACAAATGATTTTGCCATTGACATATTTTATTTAACATTACTGGACATTTTTAATTTGTTGTGATGATTGATAAGTAAAAATGGTTACATTTTGATATCATTTCCACAGTGCTGAAAAAGATCATTCTAAACAATAATAGTCCCCTTTTGTATTTTAGGATTTCTATAGCACAATGTAGACAAAGTTTTCTTTTGTTCCTGTGGGAAAAATTTCTGTGACAATACCTTCATTTTAACCTCTTTTTCTTTTCTGAGAATACCTGTGAGTACAAATTATTAATATTTGTTATATTCCTAATGCTGTGATATTCCCATTACAGATCATTTATATCACAAGTGAATGTATTTGTAGTGCATCAGGAACAATCTAACTATCATTTCAGCCTATTATTATAGTCCCTCATTCTTATTTGTCCTTATTCATGATGGCAGATTCCTGTGTTCTCACAGAGTCAATGAACATAGTAGAAGACTGCATGGATGCAGCCCTAACCCAGAATATGTTAAGTTGAACACAGCTCCAGCACTGAAGTTGGGATCCACATTGCACTGTGTTCCCTCTGCATGCAATAAAAAAATGGTAGACAGGTCCAGAATGTGGTTCAGCCTGACAAAACTGTAACCAGTCTTCTGCAGATATTTTTACAGGAGGTCTAGGGAGATCACATGCCTAATGGACAACACTGAAAATTACCTTTTACATGGTGGCAAAGTTTCTGTTCTTGATCTATTTCTTGTCATAGGAAAAGACTCTGAAAACAGAATCATTTTAGCTTGAATGGGGGTGCTGTTGTTCCATTTGTATTAAAAAGAGATGCATCAGGAGCCTGGTTGATAGATTAGGACACCAGAAATATAGAAGGGATTTAGGACAATATAAAACAAAATCCATTCATGGAAAACAATATTATGAGGTGGATCTGTGGGATATATTTTCTAAAAAGCAGTGCAAGAATGATGAGCTAAACCTTCACTAATATTGTCCATATGTTATCATTTTCATGTCTGTTTTCCTGTTGTAAGCAGTGTTTCATGTTAGAATTTTTCTTTTGCTTCCATTTATTTTGCTTAATGAAGAAAACAGCTATATTTAAAGATAAAAATTCCTGCTTCCTACATTAGAAATTAATCACACTGTTCAAAAATAGAGTGAAACAATTTAAACATTTCCCAGAAATCCACATTGTGTTTCTGTGTGATTAACTGTCAAACTACAAAATTCATTTGTTGAAGTTATGGCTGTGGAAACCAACTTGTGTGAGCCCTAGCATGTAATTCCAGACTGTTAACATGCTGTTCAAGAATTGTTCTTCATATATATTGGCTTTTCTGGCTCTATGACCATATGCTGAATAGTTCATTTGCAGGAGCTGAATAAGTTGATAAGACTGAATTACATTCATATTATCTCCAGCATTATACTGAAGAAAACAATGCTCAGTATTAATTTGGGAGACTTTCCTTATTAGACTTCTCCTTGAATGGGTTGTGCTGGATGGCAGGATGCTTTATCCATAGTCTACTTTTCATTGCTGTCATTTACTTCATATGTTGAAAAGGGTGTATAGAGCAACATTACTGCTCACTACTTTGCTTAGTATTGAACTGTTTCTACTAACTGGCAGAATCTTTTTGAGGAGAAAAATATCCCTTTCCTTTTGGTTTGCTGTTTCTAAACTCACCTGATATATTGCAAACTATTTTCTTTTTTGGTATTTCTACAATTTTATATTGACTATAAAAAGCTGAAAATATCTATAATTATAAGTGATTTCAAACTTACTTAATTTATGGAAAATATACTTGAATTAGTATCTCTAAAGCAACCCTACATTCATTCCCTTCCATATATAGGAAGAATAAACCCCTTTCTTTCACACTTCCTATTCTTACTCCATGACTTGAAAAACAAATTTCTTTTCTCCTCTGATTATACTCTATATTAGTTCATTTTAGGAAAATTGGAAGAAGAAACTCGAGGGAAGCTAACAAGTGTAAAAAATTGAGAATCATAAATTAATTAGATAATCTGCTTCCCAGACTCTGCTTCCTCCAGTTAGGTTCAACTGTGATTTTAATAGTGCTGTTTTTTTGGGTTTTTTTAATCTCATCAGGTCGTTTTGACTGGTAGTGGCTGTTCAGAAGGATCTATAACTTTTGCTGTTAATGACCAGCTGTGCACCTCATAGTTGTAACGATTGCCATTTCTCTTGTTAAATCCTGGGGTAAAGGTATTTATGCTCATTTGAATTATAGGTATTTAATTTAAATATTCACTGAGAAAACGGCAGATCATGAAAGGTTAGAAGTACAAAAACATGAGTTCAATTAATTTTATTTCAGCTTAGGATCATTCATTAAACCTGATTTTTTTTCTGTTCTGTAAACAGCAAATGCATTAGGCACCGAATCAAAACTAAATCTAACCTGCAGTTACACCTTTGCAAGCAGTGTATTAATTTATCAGAAACTCATTAAAATTATCATCTAAGTGTTTTAATGAAATTATTTTGACACATACACATAAGAAGCAGCAGGACACAAGAAAACTGTACAGTAATTATTTGAACTTGAAAAACTCAGTTGAAAATTCAAAAGAAAACAGTAACGTTAACTTTTGCTTCAATACTCCTGACACTTCTCACAGATATATCTTCTTTTCCTGTGGTGCTATGAAGGACTTTTTGGGGGCATGAAATATTGTCAAAAGAATAATACTCTTACATTAAACATCTTTATTCATCTGGATATTCTGTGATTTAGCTCGGGCTAGCTTCAAAACATGATGTTTTGGAAGACAAAGTATGACCAGAAATTAGAATTAATGTGAGAAATAATTACTTGAGGATGGATACTTTACTGCCAATTTGAGTGTAATCCTTTTTAAAATTGAATTTCCTTTGAGAAAGCTCAAGGCCATCAGTCTTTTATCAGACAACAAAACTGACTATTACTCATTTCAGTTTGGAAGGTTTTTGTTTGTTTTATTAAAACTGAAGAAAGTGTAACGAACTAATGCTTTTGTAAACCAAGCCTGCAAAACCACAGCAGATTGACGGTCATGCTTAATTTGGGAAGAAATAGAATTTTACTACAGTTTGTGTTTTCTGATTCCTTTTTTCCCCCGAACATACTTCAGTTCTTATTCCTATCACATTTCTTCTGTCTCTGTACTTTCCTTTGTTCCATTATATTGTATGTTATATTCCTTCTTCCTTTCTTGATTGAGTTAAGACAGTGTGAAAGCAAGGGCGGTAGTGGGACGGGATTCCCAATACACTTCTATGCTCATGTTCACCAACTGCTCCCTACAGATTCCCTAATATTGCACTTGCCACAAAAACGTTTTCTTTGTAAAGTCTTCGAAACCTGAACAGAAAGTTTGCTCTGCATGACTGTGGATGCTATGTCTGACAGTAGTAGTAGCTTATCTTCAGCAGGATAGGGAGGCAAGCAGAGCAGTAGGGAAAGTTTGAGTAGAAATGGACACAAGAGAATCAAACCTCTGCAGGTCTGTTTTAAATTCTATGCTTGTGTGGATAATATGGATCTGGAAGAACATAACCAGCACAGCAGAACTACAGCTTCTTTGTGCCTCTGTCAAGGTTTAATGCAATTACCTAGGACATCACAAGAGTGACAGCACTTCAGTCAGGTCAGGTTTTGCAGGGCAGGGGGGTTATGTTTATCAGGCTTTCTTGATTCTCTTCAGGCTTCAATCAGCTGACTGCTGGTTGGGGTGTGCAGCTGTGCTAATCTCTGTTCTGTATCGGTGACAGCTCCCTTATCTCTGAACCTCCATTTTATATCTACGGTATTGCTTTCTTCCCCCTCTGCTTTTTAAAATGCTAATGATATTTATTTGTTTATCTTGCTGAAAAACAGCTTTTGGGGGAACAGCCAGGACCAACAGAAGTGATAGATAGTAATTAAGCTAATCACACATTAATAAATTGCTTTTCTCAAGGTTTAAAATCCCCATAAAGTCAAAATGAATCGTCTTCCCAGTGACATGTAAAAGAGGATAGGTTATTATTTGGAAAACAATAGTAAGGCCTGTGTCCTCTACCTCAAGTTATTTTGGTATAGAACCATAGTAATTGGTGTTGCTGGGGGCTGAGGCAGATGCTCTGTAATATGATTAAGCCTATATTTACGTATATAGTCAACTCTGGAGAATACAACATGGCAAGATTCCACACCCGGGCAGTACTTCTGAGTATGCTGGTGGGTTACAAGAATGACATTGCTGGTCTTCATACTTTTTAATATACAATCCTTTAAGGAGTAAAACATACCAGCAAAAATCAGGCTGATGTATATTAGTTTGAATATGATACTCAGTCACAGAAGAAGCATCACTAAGGTATATTCAGTGCTGCATTTTTCCTCCTAATAGTTGTATCATTAGGATTTTTCTTGAATTCTGAATGCTAAATTCACTATTGATACAATAACACAAAATGATTAATGGCCTATCCGCAGAAATGTGTCATGTCAATAAAACTGGTTTTTAATAGCGCTGTTGCAATTCCCCAGTTGAAAGAATTTCAAGAGTCAGTTAAGACAAAACCTATTTTTCATTATAGAAATTCCTTAGCATTCTGTACCTGGGCACAGAGAACAGAATGGGCTCAGTAGCTACACAGAGGATTATTTCCAATCTGCTCCCATTCCCTCACTCCTTATCAGTGAAGAGGCAGTACAAAACTAATGTTGCTGGATGTGCTTTTCCTATACCTCCCAGAAAGTCAATAACCAAATGGTTGCAAAAAAGGAGCTGGGACTATCTCTGGCTTAAAGCTGTCATAATGTAGAGATCATATTCTCAAAAATATGAATTGGAACATTCAAAAAACTTTTTCCCTCCTTTGCAGTTTTGGATTATGTAACATTAGGAGGCTTTGGGTTCCTTCATTATACCTTCTCAACTCTTTTTAATTTTGTCTCTTTTTCTTTAGGAAATCTATCCTCAAGCTCTGCATTAGGGCAGCATGGGCTCCCTTTAAAAAGCAAGCTTACTGAATGACCTAACTTAGTAAAACCCAGTCCTCTTATTTTCTTTTTCTTTCTCACACAAAAGTGCCAATGAACTCATACTTCTGTGCATCTGTAAATACTGACACTGCCTTGGCCTCATGTTAGCTGATGGGGGATGTAGACCAATAGAACTCTGTATCTTAGTTCAAATTAGTTCACTAAGTTGTGGTATGCCAAATAAATTGGTTTGCTATGTGTTCAAATGTGCAAATTGTCCTGGGGTTTATACATGAAAATATTACTTAAGTATGCTGAAATAATGCTGGTTTGGTGTGCTGCTCCCTTCCTTTGATGGTATCTCTTTTTTCTGGAAATTAGTCATTTTATTCAACTGAAGGTAATGACATCTTCCACTTACTGCATTGGTACAGTGCTTGTTTCTTCAGCCTGAGTTTGTGCCTTTGAGAAGGCTCTTGCTGTCTTCTGGGAGCAGGTAGACCTGGTGAAGAGAGAATAGTTCAAAAAAGTGAAAAACGGAACACTAAAGTCCAGATCTCTGAATCGTGGCTGCTGAAAAGCTTCAAAATTATTACACTCAGACTGATTGCATGGAATTTCCAGCTGTTAAAAGCTGAACTTGATTCCTCCTTTAATCATTCTGAACTCATAAAACATGTCTAAAATTAAAGGTCATTCACTCACCCAGGGCTCTACAAATGTGCTTTGACATTAAAAGGTTTACAATTCAGATATACTAGGATTGGAAAGTACCAGTGGAGCCCACAGGGTTAAAGGAGCAGGACTATTTCTGGTTAAAGGAATACTTTCCATTTTATGTTGGGGCACAGAGCAGCTGGCTGCTTCCTAAGGGAGAGATGCTTATCACAGTACCACAGTTGGTATCTCATCCCGCAGTCCCCAGGCAAGGTGACTGAACACACCTGGGGATGGCAAATCAGTTCTGACCAACAGTGAGTGCACGAGGTCAAGCTGGGCACATGAGCCAGTGAGTCGGGGACAGGGTCATATCTGGTGATGCTGATCAAGGTCAGATTTATCTCAGTGACTGCCAGCCAAGTCCACAGTAGGGCAAGTCTGAGGTGAGGCTGGGAAGTCAATTTGTGTCTTGGTCTGTCTTGACCAATTGGGCCCACGGCTGTGACACAGCTGGTGCCACAGTTCAGGCTGGAGCCAAGCATGAGAGTGTCAACTTAAAAACAGTCCTCATAAGAAGAGGGGTGTCAGTCCTAGCTCAGACCTCTCAGCAGAGCTGTCTGGGAAAGGGGACAGCCTACAGCTACACTAAGGTTGAGTAGTCCCTGAACCCTGGCAGCAGGAACTGTAGGAAGGGGAAAGCTCTCAAGGCCATTACACTTTGTTTAGGAGAAATCTGGCATTAATGTTTAGGAGAAATCTGGCTATTTCTCTACTTAAAATTATTTCTTTACCAGTAGAACAGAGACACTCGTTTTCTCTACATTTCTGTCACAAAACAATTGGTGTGTCATGTTGCATTATGTCATATCATGTGGGGAAACACAAACTGACATACTGTATCCAAAAGGTATTTGAACATATCATGTCAGAAACTGGGAGAATACATGCTCTTGCTCTCTATGTCTTGGCAGAAGTTGTTTTCCAGTCTGCCTGGACTGCCAGTTTTTAAAAACTCTATCACTGTAAAGATAAGTGCCCATTTCTTCCAGTACTCGGTATCTCTAATCTTCCCTTCTTTTCCTTGAGAAAAAGCAAGAAAGCCAGGAAAGCATAAAAAAGTCCCAGGTGAGTTAATTTCTTTAAAAAACAAAAGCTGAACACACACACACACACACAAAAATAAAAAAAAAAAAAATCATTGCAAGACATGATCATCTGAGGAAAGATTAATTAAAGTAAATGAAAAACTTAAAATGAAAACAAACCTAGCCACCAAGAAACCAGTACATAAGGAACCAAGGAAACTCTATGCTAGTCACCACTGAGATGGTACTTGTGATAGATAAAAAATAAGGGATGGAGAGTAAGTAGACGCCAGTCTTTATTTTATGGTGTGATTTGTTTTTTTCCAAGGAGGAATCCAGAGAAATATATGCTGTCTAAGTGTGAGGGTGTTAAGAACCAGCCCTAGTGATTCTGATACTCTTGGTGAATGTGATTATATGTGCCCCTGACCTCTGTTGATATATCTTGTCCATTCTATATACTCAATCATTCATTTAATCATGTATTTTGTCATTGATACTTCTCCAGAAATCGTATAAAAGGAAATATTATCTTATTTGTATTTATTCTTCTTTGCCACTGCTTTCTGTTATTCATTCTCTTTGCTGTAACTGCTCTACACTTTCTGCCTTCTTTCCTTGATTCTATTCCTTTATATCTTTTTGGCACATTGAAGTTCTTCACTACTTTTGACCTCCTCATTTTCTTGTTTTTGTTTTTTTTTACCAGTCATCTTATGACCTCCATTCTTTTTCCATATTATTTTACATCATTTCTCATAATTATTTTCTTTTGTTCTTTCACTCTGGAGCACAAACTTTTATTTTGCTGGAAAGATGTTTTGTCACCAGTATTCTTTCACAATGATAATTATCGGAGGTGAGAATGGTTCTGGTAGGTGTTAATATTTAGACATCTATTTCATGAATTTGAAGATTGGTTTAGTTTGTGTGCAGTTCAGGGAAATCAAAGAACCATGGAACTGCTAAGATTTACTTTTCTATTCTAAAAGTCCTTCGTAGATGAAGAGCCACATCTAATGACTGAAAATCATTAAATGTCCGAATCCATAACAAGTTCAAAACTTGTTTTTCATAGATACTGACAATTATCTTTCATGGTTAAAAATGTCTTCAAAACTCCTACAGAATTACATCCTTTCTCTTTAAAATATCGCTTTCATATCTAAATTTAGATTTCAGTATCTCTAGTTTTCTTATGTAGTCTACGACACGTGTCTATGATGTTCCTCAAAAATTGGATGAGTGCATTTGACAGTCTTTGGTGGTACTTTGGTGGTTATTTTTTTGCATATAAAAAGCTGTGCATACCAGTACTGTACTGAGCTGCGCTGCAGAACCCAGTATGTCTTATAAGCCATTTCTGAGTATTTGAGAGATAAAAAATGAAACTTGGTTAATTTTTTTTGAAAACAAAAAAAATCTCAACAATGAAACAAACTTGCAAACACCTCTGAACTATGGTTGGTATCTCTTTATTCTAAATCAATTATTTTCCTGGTTATGTTTTGGAATAGAGCATTGGAGCAATAGGTGTATATGTCTGCAGTGGTTTTCAAAAGTGTCCTGAACTTCACTAAAGGATCAGTTCTACCAGAAGAACACAACCTTCTCATCTGGTTGCTTTTTCTAATTGCAAAATCTGTGGATATTTACAAACATTCAGAGAATTAAACCATTCCCCCCTGAAAAATTAATAGAATACATATAGAGAAATATTGATGTTTTATTTTTATTTCAAATAGTCCAGGAATAAATTCCTTTCAGAAAGATTTTTTTCTGAAACTTTTATAGAAGCATTTGACTAGTGCTCACGAAGATACAGCTAAGAGAAAAAGTATTATCTTTATTAGATTTCATAATGTATCTTGAAAAACAAGCATCTCTGGCTCACAGTTGCTTTTGTGGTTCCTCTCTGTAGGGATATGGAAACAATCTTGCTGGGAGGAAGAGAGCTCAAGGGAGAATATAGATGTCCTGTTAATCAGGACATAAAAAAGAAAACAGAAGCTATGATGTGACAGTGACTGGTGGAAGAAAATCTGGCAAATAGCAGAAGAAGATTGGGAGATACAACAGTTTGGGAAATGTCTGTATAATTTATAAATACAGACTTATTTTATGAATATCATATACCACTCTATTCCTCAGTCTGTGTTTAATCTGCCACTTGCTGGCTGAGGCTATGTCATAGATCACACTATGCGAGAAGAGGTATAAGAGTAATCTAAGAAATGATAACATGATTTTTACTCAGTAAAGCACTGAGTAAGCTAAACAGACTGGTTAAACTCAAGCAAACTGATAGTCTCAGGGTGTCTGATTCTAAATTAGAACAATGGAAACTGCCTGATGAGAAAACAGTCGAGAAAAGAACACATGTTCTCTGAGCTGGGGGCTTTATGAATGAGTGAAAGAAAGCTAGTTCTGAGCAAATGAAAGAAACTTGCAGAGAGAGCTTGCAGGCTGATAAAAAGGGCAGTGAGGCTTTAGTAGTATAGAGCAATTATTCAGAACTTCAGTATCTTACAAGGCATTAATGGTGCCAGAGAGAAGATTTTTATTTTGCTTTTTTGCTTGTTTTTTTTTTTGGAAGTTTTAAGTCTAGATCCTTTCTCCATTCAATGGCATGTACAATTATAGGAATTTATAGTGTTCAGTGAATTTTGAAGTACTGTGCAATATCAGAAGATGAAACTATAAACTGCAGTATTTGGGAGATAAAGCTTTACACTGTGGGTAGCTTAGAGGTAGCCTCAGAAATTTTGATAAACTCTGAAGGCTGCCTGAGAATAGGCATCAACACCTACATATTGCATATGGCAGGCATCCAGTGTTCAGATTCCAAGCACAGCAGCAAAGGCACCATGTCCAGAGCTATTATGAGTCAAAGAGAGATTGAAATAAGTGATTAGAGGAAATGAGAGAAGCAGATAGGAGAGAGAGAAGTACCTGACACAGAGATGCTGGTGCCTAAAGGAGCTGTGTTTTGTGATCAGAATCAGTTATCTTAAACAGATTTGTGGCCAAAGTTTGAATTTTTCCCATCGTTACAGAATAAGAGGTGGTAGAGCACACTAGTTTACAGCTAGAGAAAAGCCATCTAGCTAAACAAATAGCAAATAGTATCTGAAGTGGCAGTCCTTCTCTCAGACAGAGTACAGGAGCTGGGGACTGAAAAGGCACTGTCAGTGGTGAGCAGCAAGCAATGTTTTTTCCACCATTCTAGAAATAGTGGATGAGTGTTTTGACCTCCTGATGAGGTTGGTAGGGTTTTGCTGCACAGAGAATTAGTAAATCTTCCACCAAAAGCTGGCTTTAGGATTTTGTCTGCCCTAGGCATGGTAAAACCTTGTCATTATGCACAGCCAATAGATGTGCTGTCTGCTGGATGCTTATCCTTACTTACAGACACAGCCTCATCACAGAACACCCTCTGTGTACTCATTCATGCCTACAAACCAGAGAATTTCATTGCTCCTTACTTCTTCCAGTCAAATGTAATGAATATTCAAAAGTCTGTTATGGAGAACTGCTTGCTGGTGCTGAATTTCTAGAAAAAATTTTGAAGGGCATGTCCACAGATTCAACTGCCATGAATACTCACAAGGGTGAGTGAGTAAGTCCAGAAAGAAAAATAAAAGTTTATTACCATCTGAAAAACACAACTCATATGTTCATATAATAAAATCAATTTGGAGCTTACTATAATAAAATAATTCCAGCTGGTCAAAATATTTGACTTAATGTTAGCCGGGAAAAATACATTCAATATATCAATGATGCATAAGTACTTAGCTGTGTTAGTTAATGTACCTAAATGTTTCCCTTTATATTGGATCTCCTAGCTTTCTGCGCTCCTGAAATGGCGTGTATCTGTTTTAGTTGATGGATCATACAGATTGTTCTGACAGTCTCTTTTTCACCTTCTTTTTCCAAGAGCCATTGTGACTCATGTAGTGAGGTCATGGGCATTGAAATCTCATTAGTTTTGCAAAAGCACATGTACAGCAAGAGAGATGCAGAGATATAGAATTAATTTTTGTGTCAGGAAGTGATAAGCAGAGAGAATTCACACTCTGGTTAATGGTTTGTTATACTTGGTGTTTCTTAGACTAAAAACCACTGTGCAGCAGTGATCACTCCTTCAATTATGTACCCTGTGGGGACCTCTGGAATGGCAGAAGGAAATCCAAGTGGCCTTCTCTTGGAGAAAATTGGGACCTGTTGTTAGAAAACAGGCGAATGCGTCTTTCTTCAATTGCAAATGGCCTGGTCAGAAAACCAAGGTAAGCAGCTGCTTTAATTTGTGTCCATAAAGGATGTGAAACCATCCCCTGATATTTTCAGATTCCTGTCAGAATTTGTATTGCATTCAGAAAGGAATGGAATGATGTGATGCTTGGCCTCCCTGACACTGAGTACAGATAAATAATGGGAGAAGAAACCAACAGTCCAGACAGATAAAACTTTTTCAATATGCTATTATAGAACAGTGGTAGAAGTAACAGTGGCATACAGTTTCACTTTTGACGTCTTCTCTGCTTCTAATAATGCCCATAAACTTTTCATTGCCTGAGGACAAACAAGACAAGGAGGAAAGGAAAAACAAATATGCCTAACTGAACCTGTTTTAGAGGACTGACTATTTAATGCTCATATAAATCATACAGCAGAATTAATCCACATGACAGTCAATATATGAATTGAATAGTGCCAAAAGACACAGCACACATGTACTGGCTTTGTGCAAACTTAGACATAGCCTCCATTTCTTTGAGTAATATCCTAATTTACAGTGAGACTGAACAAGTAATGATATAAAATCCAAATACTTTGAAAAATACTTATCTCACTTTTGCCTGTTCTGATTCTTTCCACCATCCCACCCAGCATCAGTGGTTGTGACTGGGTGGAGGCTTTCCTACCAGCTAGTGTCAACCCACCACAGTAAAGTTACAGGGGAAAACATGGTTGTGTTTTGTCAATGACCATGTGTTATGACAGCCTCTGAACTAAGGTCATTCCTAGCCTGTCATTGAGAATTGAATTCTTAACTATAAGATGTCCAAGCCCAATGCTCCAAGAAAGCAAATTTTTGTATTTTGGAGTAGAGATTATCTAGATTATAGAGATTATTTTTCCTATCAAACAATATGTTGTTCAAACTTTTGATTACTTCTGTTCACTTTACTCAGACAAAACTGTTCAAGTTTGTTTTTCAGTCTATGTATATTCACTAGAAGTAACCTGGCTCAATAAACTTCTCTTCCCTCTCCCCAAACAATATGGCCTTACAGAGCATTTTTGTGAAAACTGGGCAAAAGTCTTGCCCTGGAAAAGGAAAAACTTTGACATAGTATCCCAGCCAACTACACCTGAAAGAGAAGAGGGATGTCTCCATACGAATAGAGATTCACATATATATGCTTGTGGTTGTTGTACTGTCCTTGTAACTCTTTGTAAGGAGAATACTGTCATAAGTTTAAATTGCAGGGTTTTTTCTTCAGTATGTTTTTAAGCATTTAGGATAACCAGGGTCCTGTTCCTGTGACCCCAAGTTGCTGTTAGAATACAAATATCTTCTAAACACAGATGTAGCACAACTGTGTTCTGGAAATAACATCTGCACTAAGTACCCAGACTAGCCCCAGAGTGACTGTTATTAATTGGGAGGGGTATAGTTCAGATTCTGTCTCTGACTTTTTGTCTGACTTGGTTGCAATGGTCAACTAATTAATAGAAATACAGAGGGATGTGTTTTTTGTCTTGTTACATTTGATAAGACTTTAGGCATACCATAATATTCTTTTTTCTAGCTGTTTTGTGTGGTTTGTATTCATTATCCCACAAGTCTTGTCTCAATCAGCCATTCACATACAAAAATTATAAAACTGTAGGAAACTGTTCCTTTCTTACAGGATAAAAACAGACCCCTTCCTAGTCTGTATTCTGTATAAACTTCAATCCAACTTTTATCTACTTCTTCACTGAAATAGTATCTTTTTCACTTTGTCAGAAAAAAAAGCCGATTTCAGTAGTTTCAGTATGGGGGGGCGGGGGGGAAGCACTTCAAAAAATTTTTAAACACTCTATGGTGTGTAGCTGCCACTTATATGCATGTAAATGACACTTCATGTATATTATGGCTTATTTTAAAAGGCCGTTGAGTTTGTTTTTGACATTTCAAAATAAAACCACTTTGCTGAAGAGTGAAGAACTAGGTTTTGTTAGCAGTATTGAATTCACTGGAGATTTTTTGAAATACATCATATAAATCTGCAGCTGAACATTTCTTCTCTTCATACAGTAGATCCCAACTCCCACCTGTACAAAGCACGAAAGAGAGAACAGAGGAACGTGGAATGTGTTCGTTTTGACAGAAGTGTCAAGTTTGTCTTAAATTTCTTTTATTTTCCACATAACATCATGAAGGAAGCACAGTTAAGGGAAAATACTTTAGAAATGCTTTTCAAAAAACAAGTCCTTCTGGCAAATCAAGAGCATTTTTTCAAACAGACATTAGCTATTTTCAGAATCCATCATAAATAAGTGTATCCATAAATGAAAAAACTGATTTCTGTTCAGCAGGGTTTTGGTTTGTAACACTAATTCTGTTCAGACTATTTTGTACTGTGTAAATTATTATATTTGTTTATAACACAAAGTTTTCCTGGGCCATGCAAACACTTATGAAAATGCATAAACATTTTCTGTGGAAATCCAGGCTTTTAAACCAACTTCCTTGAAATTATGCTTACATTGATGTGTCAGAGAGCAGAAATAGCAAACTGCACCTCTTGCTTACACTGGGATATTAAAATATACTTTGCCATCAGTCTTGTTAATTTAATTGTTTCATCTCCATGCTGTTTATTTAAATGTTTTCTTGATTTTTTTCAAATTATTTTAGAAGGTGTCTTTGAGTAGATGCTGTTCTAATGAATGTTTCATTTGCGTGTTTTAATTTATTTTTTTTTTAATTTGGAATCTGAAAACAGAATACGAATAGTGTCAGGCAAAATGTGAACAGGATTCCTTTCTCCTCTTACTTAATCCTTGAGGGCATGTTCTTTAGTACTTGACTTCTCTAATTCTGAACCCCTATTGACTGGAAAGAAGTGTTGGGACACACACAACAGTATGGGACAAGATCTATGAAATTCCTGCCAGTACATAATCACATGTAGCAAGGATTTCTTTTCCAGATGCAAAAGTAAGGTTCCTGGTAGAGCAGTCCAAGGACTCCTTGCTATCTGTAAGTCCTTACCACATTTTTAGTTTATATCAGCCAGTTAATCAGAAACACAGGCACAGTCTTTTAGCTGGTTTTAACATTCAATTCTGCACACAGAGATGTATTTATGATACCACTTTTCTGATATTATGAATCTATTTAATGTCTGTATTTTCTGAAAATAGATAGGAGATTATTATTGCACTTTAGCTACTAGATGTGTAAACTTCAGACATAGACTGTTTCACAATTTTATCTTGTAATCCTGAATTTAGTTTTAAAAATGCAAGCTTATGAGAAGGCAGGGAGTAATGGCTGCCTGCAGTTATGTCCATTTTCGTCTGATATTTTGTTGGTTAATTGGTTGGACCACCTCACCAGGGTATAGATGCCAAGCAATAATAACTTCATATAGGCACTTTGCATAATACAGTGAGTGACAACATTTGCAGCTGGGAGACCCATCACACTGAGATCTTCAGAGCTCTGATGCCTCATGTCTTTTTCACAATTTAGTACACCTGTTGGCTTTCCTGTGCCAAATACACCCTTACTTTGTGGAGGGAAGGAAACCATGGAAAACAGGACCATTTTTCATTGCCAAAAGACGACAACTATACTGCAGCTGGCAGCTTGGAGCTCTTATAATAAATCTAACAGGAAAACACTGCCTGATTATGGGTGGAGAGGCAAAGCTAAACCACCTGAGACAGAAATTGTGGCCTGACTCCAGTCTGACTGGCTGGTACTGATAAGAGGACAGGGTGTAGGAGGTGAAACATTGTTCAGGTTAGATGGTGCCATGAAAAGCCATAGATGCTGCTTGGAAGGTCTGCCAGCTGCTTCTAAATTATTGTTTGGCTTTGCTTTGCTTTTCTTCATAGTCAAGGTTTTCTGAGCAAAGTAACTTTCCTTCTTTGCCTGAACTAAGTTAGATACACTTTTGCTGTGATGTTCAGTATCAGGTCACCACCAGATCTTGATAGTAGCCAAGATAATATATACTTAGAAATCACATGGTTCAGTTCTCAATGGATGCTTGACAGGTGCTTTAGGCAAATGTTTCTTGAGTTTCCAAAATTTCTATTTGAAAGAGTCTGTGGCCTAAGGGATATGTAGCCTGTACATCAACATGTTGCAATTCAATATAGAGCAGATGCGTTACTCAGGACATTTTATGTCCTATTCTATTATATATTTGTCCATTTACATTACTTCTTGCAAACAGATATGAAAGATTGCCCCGTATGTTTCTTGATATAATATGTGGATTCTGCAGTGTATGTGTGCATCTCTATTTTTATCTCTGTCCTATCAGTTACCCTTTTTGTATCTTATACCTATGTCCCACCAGTACTTTCCTTGCAAATATTTCCAAATCTCTTTTGAGACCAAACTCTTCTAAGCAAATTTTCTTCTTCCTGCTTTTTTCTGCCAGCTAGTCTTTTCAAATGCAGTTATTGCTCTAATGAAGCCTTTGTGCTAGTTTTCGGGCAATACTATCCTCTTATGTTCAGCAGCCACATCATACAAGGAATACCAATAGGGATCAAGAATAGCAGACAACTACAGAAATACCATCTAGAGTTACAGGGAAGAGTCTAGCTGGTTCTTCTCGGATTGGAATGTGTACTCTCTCTTGCACTTGGTCTAATTCTCAGCCAGCTGGAAACAGGAGAGTAAAGAGACATTTTTATGTATGAAACATTCATTTTACATCTCAGGCTTCTAGAGATAAACTTAAATGGAAATAAAATACCTGAAAAGCAAAAAACATCCTTGTATATGAGAATGATGGAGTTCAACCATTAAGCCAGTACCAAACAGTGCAACACCTGACAGAGGACAGGTGGTGAATGTCCATTCCTGTTCCACCAACACCATGCAAAGTGTCACTGCCATTATAGATGTAACTGTATTTTCTGGTTGGAAAACTGTGAATACATATTGCCTGGGATTAGAAACAGATCTTAATATTGAAGTCTAATTTAGGTCTTTGCATATTTAAGAGTTTTATGTGTTTAAAAATGCAAATAACTCTTAAAACATTCTGAATTTACTTCATCTCTAAGATATTTATACTCCAAACCTGGAATATTTTACAGGTTCTGAGATTAGCTTTGCAGACAGCTTGTAAGTGAGTGTGGGTTACTTGTGTGGTCTGTTGATGCATTTTGACAATCTGCTGCCAGAATATCTGTCTATCAATAAGTTTATCACTAGATTTGTTCATTAAAGAGAAAAGTAGTAGCACTCATTGTTCTACTTTTCTGCTTAAGAAACAAGATAAAAAGCCAGTTGGCTTTGTTATCGTTATTATATTATTTTTCCCGTGTTTGTTTGTTGTTTGGTTTTTAGGTGGTTTTTTTTGTTTCACTTTGGTATTTGTAGTTTGATTTGAAATACCTGAAGGAACAAGCTCCTTTTTTCAGTGATGGCAACTAAATAGACCACCAAGGTATTACTATACTCAGGCACTGTTCCTTGGTGTCCTATATCAAGCATTCTCTGAAAGTAAAGATGTGCATATTCCATATTAATTATCCCACCTATAATTACTACACCTTATCATCATACCCTAATGAAAGTACTATTTATGTTAATTGAGTTTACATTCACGAGAACAACTCTTCACACTGGTCTTCATTCTACATGTAAACACCCTAACAATAACCAGAAAGAAAAAAAACAGCTCTCCCCCTAGCAGAAAGCAAGTTAGTGCATCTGTTAGCTTACAGAAACAGAGCACATCCACAGTTGTATTTGACTGCAGTATTAAGAGCATTTCAAACCTTAGTCAACTTCTTTTTCTCCCTCAGAGATCTTAATTCTCTTTATCTACCCATTAGCATGTAAAATTAACACCATTTCTGAGAATATTAGTGATTAGAATTTTGGTAATGCTCAGTACATTTTCCTTGACAATTAAGCAGTTACCACAATTATATTTTAAGAGTCCTTTAACATCCATAATTTGAAAATACTTGTCCTCTGTACTTGTGCATGACAGTTTTTTAAAATCTATTGCACTTCAGAGTGAGAAATACTTTTTTTGCCTTTTCTTACTGGGGTTACTGCAATAGTTGACACTTATCAGTAATATTTAATCATGGTGTGGAGTTGATTCAGGGTGACTTGTCTGAATCATCTTGGGCTATCTTTTTAAAATAAAACTGTCATACTTTCATAAATGAATATAGAGGTCAGATAATGTTAGTTGTCAGCTCTGACTATTCCCTGACTTCTATTGTAAAGTATAGAGGAACCAACCGTAATAAGAGACCAGAACTGCTGGATTTAAATTACATGATTTTCGCCCTCTTATTTGAAAATCCTGCCTGCTTAATTTTACAGTAAATTAAGCACTAGTCTTAAAACTAGATTTTCATTGAGACTGAAGGATCAATATCCCTGTTAAGAAGCAGTGATTGCAATAAAGAGGTCTGATTCATTCATATTCACCTTAAGTGAGCTATATAACCATGGATTTAGATTTAAGCCAGAACCAACATCTCATCAAGCAATGTGACTTCAGGATACCTATGGAAAGATGGGTTAATTTGCATGTTTGCTTTTTCATTTCCCTTTTTCCCTACCAAGAAATTGTCATGTCTTAGCCACGCTGCCCTTAATCCTTCCTGGTGATGAGAAGACAGCAGGCATTATAGAAAACAGAGGGACACTGGGTGCTTTCTAATGGCAGAAGAGACATCGGATAGGCAGCAGCCTGGAAAGCTTCCAGTTCCAACTCTGTCATTTTTTTTTCCCATTATCTTCCAGCAAGACAATAGTGTCAAAGGAAGCTACTACAATAATTCAGAGAGCTGTGAGTTTGTGGAATGAAAATGCAAATAGACTGTGAAGATCACTTTTTCTATTGTCACCCATATAAAGTGTCTGGCCAGTCTCTGACAGGGACAAAAAAGGATATTTATATGAAAATCTCGTTTGTGTACATGTATGCATATGTGAAAATGAGCTACATGTATAGTATCTCAAGCATTTTATAACTAATTGTTTAACAGAAATTGTTTACTAAAGTGGCAGTGAGCAAAATTAAGAAAGACCAGTTTTCATCCTGTAATTTCTGTTTTAAAATTAAATTTTGAATGGTGCAGTAATGCTGTCTTTCGTGTTTCCTATTTTGTAATAAATGAAATGGGTACTTTTCTAATCTTTATACAAACTGGATTTCTATCCTATAGCAATGCAGAAATTAGTATTTCCCAAAATTATTCAATCAGAGTTCATGGGAAATTCTGAACAGATTTAATAATCACTCCACATTTAACCTTCCCATTTGTGTTTATAGAAGTTTTTCCTTTTCTTGTGTGTAAAATTTACCTGCTAATGAACATTAGTTACTTCTGAACCCATATAATCAGACAGTTATTGACACTGTTAAAATAAACTTAGTGCCTACAAAGAGCTTACTGATGCATTTTAATGTCTCTATTTATTTTTGTATTTCTGTCAGTCAGTGAATGATATGAACTGTTCTCTTTTATAGACTGTAATGACTTAAGTGAAGAGCTTAGTAATTTTTTAAATTAAGTCTATGAAATATTAGTGCATATGGTTGGTATGATATTTATGATTAACAAAAAAAATCCTGGATTTGATTAGTTTCACTAAATGTGTAGGGAATTGAGAAATTTTAGGTCTGAAGTATCATATAGTTTATTAAACAGACTGTCCTGAACATGACCTGTAGCTCAGCTCTGTGGCTCAGCCAGAGATGCCCATCGTGCTTTGAAATTTTTACTCCAGTGAACACTCCACTGGAAGTGGAGAGGTCAGCGGGAGTGGGGAGAGCATCACCTCAGCAGGGGGACAGTCAGAGTCCTGGTCCTACTCATAAGTGCACTTCTCTTTTGGAGCTCAGTCATTCTTGTACTGGCATTGACTTCTCTCTTTGAGACCCAGGACTTCTGAGAAAGTGATTGTGTTCTAATTATTTTTTTGTTTTGCTATGTACCATAAAAAGGAATTTGTATCTTTTCATGTCTACCTGCTTTTTAAAACATATTCCTACACGGTTTGGAGTGGGCATTTTATGTGGGTCCTTTATCAAACCTGTAGCTGTATTTAGGAGTTGAAGCACACTGCCACAATGGAAAGAGACATTTCTCAGTGAGATACCTCTATTCCCTGTGAGATTATCCTAATTCTGGAGGAAATACAACCGTAACTCTCTGAAGCACTGGTTACATGCCAGACCATTGTCCCATAAGCAGAAATATCACCAGAAGCAGAGTTTGTATTAAAATCTGTGTTTATCTATGCTTACATTTTCTTAGTATTTTTTTTCTACGCATGTTAACAGACTTTTCCTTTGAGAAACTCTTAATGGCCCAGAATGAACTTTTAAAAGGGACTAGAGCTGACAGAATGTAAAAATTCTCAGAGACGTGTAATCTCACTACTGTCATTTATCTCTCCATTGACTTTGATAGCACTAGTGTTTGATTGTAAAACACCTGAGAAACAAATTAATTTATTTGTATAAATAGATAGGAACACTTTATTAAATTGTAATTCTTCAAACCTTTGTCCAGAAGAATTATGCGGAAGAAATTGCATGCCTTGTGAATGAGCTGTGAACAATGCTAAGTGCTAGAATAAAATGTTTTCTTAATCTTAAGTGTTTATTTTACACAAATGCTGCTATGACTACAGAGACAGAGCTGCCTTTCATGAAAGGGTGTGGTACAAATCTCCATTGGAAAACACTGAAAATTGTAAGAGTCTAAGATAGACAAATTTTCCCCCCTGGCATTTAAAAGGCAGAAAATGAAGCAGAAGAAAACTCAGCTGTTTAACAAGTGGATACATATGGTTCCAAACAGATCATGCAAGCTAAAATTTTGCTAATTCTAAACAAAAACTTCTAAAGAAAAATACCTAAAAATATTAAGTGAGAATGGTATCACTGGAATATGTACAATTATTTGGACATTAAGTAACAAAGGATGAACTCGTGCTAGCAGAAGGCTAGATTATGTTTCCTCTAATAGTTTAAATTAATTGGATTTTATAAAGTACAAACCATTGGAGGAAATTCTGATCTAAATATTATGTTTCCTGGATCTTAAGATTTCATAGCTGCTAAACTTCAGAATTTATCAACAGTTAGTGGTCTTAGAATTCCTCCCAGTGGTACGTTCTCTTTGAAAGTGAACTCAGTGAGTTAAGAATCTTGCACTGAAACCTCTAAAGAAAAAAAGAAGCAGCTCAAAGAATGGGGTAGTTCTTTTTTATACAACCTAGTTAGTGTGTTTTTATCCTGCCTCCTAGGCTTGTAAGCACAATTCAGTCTCTGCCAACTCATTCCTTGACCTTCTGTTAAGAATGACATTAGTAACGCCAATTCTGGTGATAGCTTGTGATGTGGATATTTATCCACTAAAGATCTGGACCAAACCCATCAATTCATTTCATACAGGGTACAAAATAGCCATTGGGCAGCAATGACTTTCAGCCTTTACTATCTAGGGCCAGAAGTGAGCAAATGACCTTTGCTTAAAGGGCACTGTTGCCTGTCAGAGCCATCATAGTAAACATTCATTAAAATACTATTTTAAAACTGATGAAAATACACCGCAGTCACTAATCAAAGAACAGCTTTAGTGCCTCACAAATGTGAAGCAGTTACAGTCATTAGAATAAATTACAAATGATATTGAGCATTCGTTGAAGAAGAGGTTCAGGGCCATGACAGAAATAAACCTTGGCATGGTTTGATACATGATTAATACAGTCTGTTAGGTCATGTCCTGGCAGTAGATATTTGAAAAGAGTTAAAGGTACCTATTAAACATTTACTATTTACTATAGTTCTATACCATATTTAGCTCTGATTGGCATAATTTAGGAAAGTTGTATGTTCTATTCAATTTTCTTTTGGACATGACAATGTGTGTGTGTGATCCCCCACATGCACATACAGAGATGTATACAAATACTATATATATAGAGAGAGCAAATCTGGTTTTAATCTGGTTTATACCAGTGTTTGCATTATTTTTTCTGCTCCTGCTTCCACTGATCTCTGCTAAAAGTAGACCCTGAGGCAAATTATCTACTATCATTTTAACAGTCCAAATAATTAAGGAGTAATATCATAGTTTCTTCCATTCTGATCCCTTCCTAATTCTTTGCAGTTTCATAGACTTTATTAATGATAAATAATTTTTTGACCTTTTTGACTTTAATCTTACTGTCCTTTAATGTATTGAGGGAATAGGCAATCTGATAAATTTTAAACAGCAAGAGGTTGTTTACTCAAAATTGACCTTGTATTCCAGTCTTCAACTGTAGACTGGTTGATGAGAGGAAGGCTGTGGACGTGGTTTACCTGGATTTCAGTAAAGCATTCGACATGGTCTCCCATGATATGCTCCTGGCTGAGATGGCAGCAAGGGGCTTTGAAAGGAATATACTGTGCTGGGTCAGGAACTGGTTGGATGGACGAGCCCAGAGAGTGGTGGTTAATGGTGTCACATCTAGTTGGCAACCTGTTACTAGTGGTCTCCCTCAAGGCTCAGTGTTGGGTCCGGTCCTGTTCAACATCTTCATTGATGATATTGATGATGGGTTAGAATCCATCATGAGCAAATTTACAGAAGACACCAAGCTTGGAGCCTGCTTTGATCTGTTGGAGGGTAGGAGTGCCCTGCAGAGGTACTTGGACAGACTGGAGAGATGGGGAAACTCTAATAAAGTCTCAGTATCAGGTTCTGCATTTTGGTTATAACAACCCCAGACAGAACTATAGGCTGGGAATGGAGATCTTGAGGAATACTCAGGTAGAAAGAGATTTAGGGGTATTCGTGGACAGTAAATTTAGCATGAGTCAACAATGTGCCCAGGCGGCCAAGAGAGCTAATGGCATCCTGGCCTGTATCAGGAATGGTGTGGCCAGCAGGGAGAGGGAGGTTATCCTCCCCCTGTATTTGGCTCTGCTTAGACCGCACCTGGGCCCCTCAGTTTAGGAAAGGTGTTGAGGTGCTGGAACAAGTCCAGAGAAGAGCAACTAGAATAGTAAAGGGCCTGGAAGGTAAGCCCTATGAGGAGAGGCTGATGGAGCTGGGTTTGTTTAGCCTGGAAAAGAGGAGGCTCAGGGGTGACCTTATCACTGTCTATAACTACCTAAAAGGTGGTTATGTTCAGGCGGGGGTCGGTCTTTTCTCCCTGGACACTGGAGACAGGAACAGTCTTAAGCTCCATCGGGGGAGGCCTAGACTTGACATTAGGAAAAGGTTTTTTACTCAAAGAATGATCCAGTTTTGGAATGGGCTGCCCATAGAGGTGGCTGGGTCACCGTCTCTGGAGGTGTTTAAGGTTAGGTTGGATGAGGTGCTGAGTGGCATGATCTAGATGTCAGATGTTTAGGTTTACTCAGTTGTTTTTAGGTTGGACTGGATAATCTTTAAGGTCTTTTCTAGCCTCATCATTACTATGATACTGTGATACTGTGACACACAAACTTGCTGTAAACCATTCTGATACCAGACACTACCATGGCAATGTGTTACAACACTTATACTTTAAGATATTCATAGAGACTTTGTTTCAGTGTGCTAATTGTATTATTGTTTTTTCTGCCTGCAGATGCTATTATAATTCTGAATCACATTACATTGGATTTAACAATACCTCTTGTCATGTGCCTGCATCAGCTCACAACAGGTGAGTTATGCTGAACGTGTTGACACGCATTAATTTTGTCACATAAGATGTAGAAAGTTTTTAAAGTACAATGCCTTGAGATGCTGACCCTCTTACTTATTTTGACAGCCAAATCACTGTTATTTGTAAGGATTATAGGTGCTTATCACAGATAGACTATTAATTTCTCGCCTATCTGAAAATGGCTGCCATTTGCAAAAAAGTAAAACACTGCTGGTGCTCTGTGAGTGAGTCAGAGTTTAAAATATTTTTTCTTCATTGAAAAAGTGTTTTAAATTGGTAGAAGAAATCCTGCCAAAATAAAAGACTTGGGAAATGCTTAATTAGTTCCAAAGTGGTGATTATGCCTCAAATCCATATATTCATTGCACTACTACTAGAATTTAATGGAGAAGTGTGAAGGAAGAAATATGCTTTTTCATCTCCAGTTGAGTCATTTTTCCAATAGTGATAGATGGGAGTTTGCAGGTATCCAAAGCTGAGGATATTTAAGGAAAATTTTATATCTCTAATTATCCAAGTGTAGAAATCTATCATATGGTATTCAAACTTCCCAACAATCTCTGATGAGATTTGTATTCTTTCTTGCAAATATTTCTTCTTGCAAAAATAAGATCTTATTTGGATTTTTCACAGATACACAGATCATTAGGGATTGGAAAGGACCTCTAGAGGTCATCAAGTCCAACCCCCCTGCTTGAGTAGGACCATAGAACCTAGGGCAGGTCACATTGGAATGCATCCAGACAGGTCTTGAAAGTCTCCTGGAAAGGAGATTCCACAACGTTCCTCGGCAGATAATTCCAATACTCTGGAACCCTTACAGTGATTAAGTTTTTTCTCATATGAAGGTGAAACTTCCTGTGCCCTAACCTAAACCAATTATCCCTTGTCCTATCACAGGGCACAAATGAAAAAAGATTGTCTCTTTCTTCTTGACACTCATCCCTCATATATTTATATACAGTAGTTAAATCCCCACATGGTCTTCTCCTCTCCAGACTAAGAAACCCCAGGTCTTTCAATCTTTCCTCGTAGTCATCTTTGTAGCTCTCCATTGACTCTCTTGAGCAGATCTCTGTCCTTCTTGCACTGAGGAGCCCATAAACGGGACACAATACTCCAGATGTGGTCTCACTAAGGCAGAGTAAACGGGGAGGAGAACCTTCTTTAATCTGCCAGACACACTCTTCCCAGTACATCCCAGGATACGATTGGCTTTATTGCCCACAAGAGCACAGTGCTGTTCCATGGATAACTTGTCCACAAGAACTCCAAGGTCCCTCTCTGCAGAGGTACTCTCCAGCAGATTGCCTCCTAAACTACTAGTGCAGCTCATTGTTCCTTCCCAGATGAAGGACTCTGAACTTATTCTTGTTGAATCTCATTAGATTCCTCTTTGCCCAACTCACTGGTCTGTCCAAGTTTTCCTGAATGGCCGCACAGCCATAGAATCATAGATTCTACCAGGGATCAGAAGGGACCTCAAAAGATCATTTCATCCAATCCCCCTGCCACAGCAGGACACCTGGACTGAGTCACAGAACAGAACACTACGGACTGGAAGTGACCTGGAAAGATCATACAGTCTAATACCCCTGCCACAGCAGGATCATCCAGACCAAGTCCAGGTGGGTTTCAAATGTCTCCAGAGAAGGAGACTCCACAAACCTCCCAGGCAGCCCCCTCCAGTGCCCCGTCACCATCACTGGGAAGAAGTTTAGAATCCATCAGGGTTGGAAGGGACCGCAGGACCATCCAGTTCCAACCCCCTTGCCATGGGCAGGGACACCCCACCCTAGATCAGGCTGGTCAGAGCCTCATCCAGCCCAGCCTTAAACACCTCCAGGGATGGGGCCTCAACCACCTCCCTGGGCAACCCATTCCAGGCTCTCACCACTCTCACAGTGAAGAACTTCCTCTTCACATCAAGGTGAATTGGCCAGACCTTCCAGTTTGTTATCATCAGCAAATTTGCTGAAGAGATGCTCTATTCCATCATCAATGTCATTAGTAAAGAAATTGAACAAGACAGGACCCCACACTGATCCCTGGGGATCACCACTGTTTACAGGTCTCCAACTAGACTCAGCTTCATTGACCACCACACTTTGAGCTTTATTATATAGCCAATTCTTAATCCATCTCACAGTCTATTCTTCTATCCCACACTTCCTAAGCTTGTTCACAAGGATATTATGGGGGACTCGTAATACAATACTAAGGTCAAGGTAGACCACATCCACTAGTCTCCCAGCATCTACCCATTCAGTCACAATGTCATAGAATGTTATCAGATAGGTCAAACATGATTTCCCCTTGGGAAATCCATGCTGACTACTCCTAATTACCTTCTTATTATCCGTATGACTGAAGACTGGAATAACATTGCCTTTCCTCCAGTCCTCCTGTCTGCTGTGATTTCCCAAAAATTATAGCAAGTGGTAGAGCAACAACATCAGCTGGTTCTCTCAACATTCTTGAGTGCGTCTCATCAGGACCCATAGACTTACATATGTTCAGTTTGTGTAACTGATAACTCACCTAGTCCTCACTGACTATTGGATAGTTTTCCCTCTTACAGTCTATCTCTCCTACCTCCAGGGTCTGGAGTTCACAAGGGCTAGTCTTAGGCATAAAAAACAAAACGAAGTTATTATTTAGCAATTCTGCCTCCTCTGCATCCTTAGTTATCAGGGCTGCCGCCTCATTCAGCAGTAGTCCCACCCATTCTTCCTTTTACTACCAATGTATTTGTAAAAGCCCTTCCTATTCTATTTAACTTCCCCAGCCAGTTTTAGCTCTAGAAGGGCTTTGTCTTTTTTTATAACCTTCCTCCATGTCCTAGCAACTCTCCTATAATTCTCTCATGTGACAAGTCCCTTCTTCCACAAACTGTAGATTTCTTTCTTACAAGGTATTTCCTTTAGGAGCTCCTTACTCATCCATGCAGGTCTCCTAGCATGTCTACTCATTTTTTCATGCAACGGAATACACCTTTTTTGGGCTTGGAGGAAGTGGTATTTAAAAATCAGCCAACTTTCTTGAACTACTTTACACTCCAGAGCCTTAGCTCATGGGATTCCTGCAAATAATCTTTGAAGAATAGAAAATGAGCTCTGCAGAAGTCCAGGGTTGTAATCCTACTTACTACCTTTCCTTTACCTTGCAGAATACTAAACTCCACCATGTATTATACATGTAATTTATAATGCATGTAACATGTAATTAAAATGTTAATTCCTATTTGGAATGAAGCCTTTGAGAGACGACCATGGTTAGGAGAAAGACATGAAAGATGGTTTTTAATTAATTATTGTGGCTTTTGGATTTGAGGTTAGTGTCATTTATGCAGATAATGCTTAATAAGATTAAGCAGGTAGATGCAGCTGATATGTAGCAGAGTTATCTCTGATTTTGACTGTATTGCTGCAAAATGCAGACTTTGCATCATTTCACATACCTGTATTTATCTTCATGGATGTACTCTTCACTGGGTTTAAAACTGGCTGGCTGGCCCTTCCCAGAGAGTTGTGATTAATGGGGTGAAATCTAGCTGGCAGCTGGTCACAGGTGGTGCCTTCAGGGCTCAGTGTTGGGGGTCAGTCTTGTTTAAAATCTTCACTGATGACCTGGACATGGGGATTGAGAGCACCCTCAGCAAGTCTCCGGATGACACCAAATTGTGTGGGAGTGTTGATCTGCTCGAGGGCTCTACAGGACTTGGACAGGTTGGATCAATGGGCCGAGACCAGTCATATGAGGGACAATAAGGCCAAGTGCAGGGACCTGCATTTTGGTCACAACAACCCCAGGCAATGCTACAGGCTGGGGGATGAGGGGCTCAAAAGCTGCCCAGCAGAAAAGGATCTGGGTGTGCTGATAGACAGCTGGCTTCATATGAGCCAGCAGTGTGCCCAGGGGGCCAAGAAGGCCAACAGGATTCTGGCCTGGATCAGGAACAGTGAGGTCAGCAGAAGAAGAGAAGTTATTGTGCCCTTGTACTTGACCCTTGTGAGGCCTCATCTATAGTACTGTGTTCAGTTCTAGGCCTCTCATTACCAGAAAGACATTGAGATGCTGGAGCATCTCCAGAGGAGATCTACCAAGCTCGTGAGGGGTTTAGAGAACAACTCCTATGAAGAGAGGCTGAGAGGGAGCTGGGCAGGTTTAGTCTGGAGAAGAGGAAGTTTAGGGAGACCTCATTGCCCTCTACAACTACCTGAGGGGAGGTTGTAGAGAGGTGGGTATTGGCCTCTTCTCCTTGGTGACTAATGACAGAACCAGGGGCAATGGTCTGAAGTTGAGGCATGGGAGGTTTAGATTAAATATCAAGAAGTAATTCTTTACAGAAAGAGTGGTGAGGCATTGGAAGGGCCTTCATAGGGACGTGGTAGAGTCACCATTCCTGGAGGTGTTTAAGAAGCGTGTAGACATGGTGCTTCATGGCCTGCTTGAGTGGCAGGCATGGAGGGGGTTATTTTGTTTTCAGTCTCCCTTTTTGTTTTTTATCAGTGTGGGTATGGTTTGACCCGGTGATCTAGGAGGTCCTTTCCAACTATGACTATTCTGTGATTCTGTAAAGCCCTGATGTTTGCTTTGAATTGCTGTCATTCTAGGTGATAGAGTGGAGGACAATGGTGGAGATTCCAAAATTATTTCTTTTTGTTGTTTACCTTGCTAACATCTTTCTCCTATAATACAGACGTGTTCCAAGTGTTTATAGGTGAATTTTTGGTGAAGAGTTGTATCTTTTCTAAAAATAGAAACTCTTATTAATAAGAATTCAACTATCCCATATTAAAAAAAAATCCTTTTTTTACAGTAAATATAAGCTTTCCTTAGAGACAGTAATAAAATACTTCACAGTTACTGCTTCAGGTAGCTAATTCACATGCTTAAATCTTTCCAAAGATGGAGCATCTTCAGTAACTCTGCTTTATGCTTTAATGCATAGCTTATTCCAGACAGTCTTTATTAGACAATCCCATGCAAGACGTTAAAAATCTGGGTTTATGGCACTAATACAATAAAATATTAAAACACAACCTCATGATTAGTCTTTCCATCTGTTTTTACGTGCACAAAAATTTGGAGCAGTGCAGCAGCCAACACAGGAGAAGTAATGTCACTTCTCTGGAATTACCTGCACACATAACTTACTGATGCAGTGGCCTGGACTGTATGAAATTGGGTCAGCTATCACTGTTTCCTGAAATTTTGGCATGTCAAATTGTTACCTGTGAAATACTTTTTGCTTCTAATAAGTAATTCAAAGGGAAATCTTAAGATACTACAATGAGTTTACCAAAGCAGTACCTTAAGTGTGTAAAGACAGAGGTAATACTTCTATACATAAGGTATTTATAAAAATACATCTATTCTTTCCCAAAGCAGAAAATTACACAATTTTTAAAATTACATTTTCTAAGAAGTAAGACCTTTTTGTAATACAAATGTTTATGCTGTGCATAATTTATGGTTTCTGGGACTGGGTCATAAAGATTATGTCTTCTAGTAGACTACTGTGAAGGAGCCTTGACATGCATAAGGATCACCTATATTAAACAATATCTTTTTGATAATTTTACACAGATGAATGTTCATAAGGAATTTTCACAAGGGGAGAAAGAAGAACACTGCCTAGGTCTATTTGTGTTTATAGGTCTATCTGTGTTTACAGAGCAGTTTATTTTATGTTCTACTTAAAAAAAAATCCAATATGGGCTGTTTTGAAAACAAGAAAACTGTAATTAAAGGCATTGATGGATAGTTATATTAACAGCCTGTCAACAGCTAATCTAAGACCATCTGTTCTTTAGTGGTCTGAAAAGGTTAACAGCATATGGATGCTTCTATTTGCCACATACTATAATATGGACTTGCCAGGATGAAAGAATGGTGCTATAGTGCAGGACTTCTGGCTAAGCACATTGTGCTGAAGTTCAGTTTGTGATGCCAGAAGTGGCCACAGAAGACATAGTTCTTCCATGCAGGAACACCATTGACTAGTGTAATTTTTATTTTTTTTAATGTTTTGCAATATGAGTTAAGCAGATGTAATCAGTGAGTGGGCATATGTCAAGCTAAGAGACAGGTAACAGGTGTTATTAGGGTCTTTTTTGATTAAAAAATAATATAAAAGTTTAAACAAATTACCAGTATCTTACCAGTATCTTCTTGTTTAAACAAATTACATCAAGTTCAGAAAAACTCTGAAGCCGACTAGTGAGCAATTTATTATTTATCTTCTTTAATTCTGCAACATATAAACATTTTTCAATATATTGTCATCAAATAAATAGTGGAGTCTCTGGGACAGAGCTGTTCTATTTTTATAGAGCATGGCATAATAATTGAGGAGAAAGTAATCCATGGTAAGTGCAGGACAACAGAATGTGCATTAAAAGGGGCAATTGGGAAGACATCTCCACACATTATTGATTTCCCCACAGCAAAGAAAGCTTTTTAGCAGATGAGAGCCTGGCTCTTCATTCTATCATCTTGAGAAGAAAAGTGAGTATACGAGTGCTTTGGATTATTGCTCTCAACAGGGTAAAATACTTGAGGACTTCTGTTTGCCTGAGATTAGCTGTTTGACTCTAATACAGGCAAATTCACTGAAAGGTGGACAACCTGTTTAACAATCTGAAGAGATGAGTTGTGTTGCAGTGGCGATGCTTTTATCAGTGTATAAAAGCTAGCTAAAATGTGTCAAGAATATTCTTCAGTCCTCCTCTGCAGTAAAAGCATGAACCTGTCACTACAGTTGTACACCTGAGTTAATGAATCTAGATCACTTAGAAAATCTGACATGAGGACTTTGCCTGCACCTTAGTTATGTAAGCAACTGACTTCTGGCTGCACTGGTGTATTCTCTATGTAGCTGAATCTTAGGACAAACACAAGCCAGGTTACTTCTCACAGGATGGAAAATGACATGTTTTAAATGCATTATTAAAGAATGGAGTAAAAGTAATGTCTCTGAGAGTTTAAAAAATCTCAGTAAAGTATTTCTGAGTGGTTGAGTAACCTTTAGAGCAAGAAATAACACATGTACCTGTAAAAAGAACTAAGCAAATGAGGATTGTAAATTAGAGAGGTTTATTCATAATAGTATCATAAGGGGAACAAGTAGAAGAATAATATTACTGTATCAAAATTCTTATGTATCTGCATTTTTATGGAAGACATAAAGAAATGAGATAAATGCACTCAATAAAAAAGATAAATTAAGATCTTAGAACAGGGTTAAGCTTATGATATAATTGGCTTATGGAAATTTGAAGGACTAATTTTCATTATATAAAACTTGAATAATATTAGAAGGAATTATAAATTGCTACAGAAAACAAGTAAGGTGATATTTCCTTACAATCTCTGTCACGTCTAGAACACAATCAATGTACGGCAAAAAAGAGTAAAACCACTGCTTGTGCACATGTAACACAGGGCCCCAAATAGGGACTGTGGGTTTATCAGTTCAGTCTAATTGCATTGTGTTTCCTGTGAACTTAGTCTACGTAAAATAGTAATGGTTAAAAGACTGCAAAGAAACAAGTTTTTACTATTTTTAATGATTGTAATGAGGGAAGACAAAAAGAGAAAGAAAGTGTAGGAGTCCAATTTGGATAAATCATGAGTTAAATTGTTTTTAAAATGAATTACACTAGAACTAAGGCTGCTGAGGGTGAATAAATAGGTACGAAAATAGAAAAGTGAGTGTACAACATGAGAAGCAGCTAAGTAAAGGTATTCAGACATTATTTCTCTCTGCTACTGCTACAGAAGAAAGCACATCTTTTTCATCTCTACTCAGTGAAAATGAAAAGTTACTGTGTGAGAAGCCTAAGAGACTGTTTGATATGTTTTTCCTTCACTAAAAAGGCCAAATGTGATTACTCAAGCAAAGTAATTAATTTTAATGCCAAAAAAGGCAAAACAGGCAATAATAGGAGAAGAGCTTAAAATAGTCGGGTTATATATTTTCAAGTAAGACCCCATGAAATTAATGCAGCAGGCTGAATCAATCTCAGGGCTATTAGCAATGATCTCAGAGATGCTGGGGGATACATGAGTCTGTGGAAGACTGGTAGTGACATCCACATCCACAGTGTTTTGAAATCATAAGAGAAGGAGAGTTACAGGTGAGGCTGCTTAATTTCAATTTCTTGAAAGCAGAGTAAACCAATCCTATTACTTGTGAGGACCTACAAGATAATGAGAAACTGTCAACATGGGTTTGTGGAGAATGAATCTTACGAAACCAATCTGATTTTGTTCTTTTAAGCCCTTAACTAGAAGAGAAGCAGTAGATACATATCTTGATTTTTAAAAAGTCTATTGAGACTTCTATTGCACTCTCCTGAGTAGGCTAGGGAAATTAACCCAAGGTTAATTGTAAGTGGCTAAAAAGTGCACTTTAAAATCACTTAACTGTGTTTTACTTAGGTAAAAGTACTTCATAGGTAGGTTGTATCAAGCAAATTTCCTTGGGAATCTGACCTGTGATCTGTTTCTGCTAAATTTGTTCATTAATGATCAGGAAAGGATAATGTGCTTGTCAGATTTCAGACAACAGTAATCTGGCAATGATTGCAATCAGAATAGAAGGTGATATTTAATTCTTAATAGCTAACAGGTAAATGTCTGAAAGAATAAAAAGCATAGAAAGGTCCCTGTGTATCAACAGTAATGGCAAACTGCCTGAATACAGAATTAAGATGAGTTGTTCTGTAGGAGATCATTTGGAAATTATTTGGAGAGTATTTTGGATCACAAATTGAATATGAGTCAATGAATTTCTGCTATTTCATGGAATTAAATACATTGGCATTATCAAGCTGATCTGCACCAATTTTAGACACATGCTATTCCTAGTGCAAACTCATTTGATCTACTGGATTCATTCACAGATTGTTTATTGCAGAGCATACATCTCAAGTTTGTAAAAGATGAAAATTAAAATTTACGAAGTATATCTTTTTCTTCCCCATTCACACTGTGTATGCTGATAACTGGCTGTAACTGCAAAGCATCATGGGATTTTGATCTTCATGCCTTATGTTTACTATGAGCAAGGCCTCTGTTTTTTGTTGAAGTAAGCTCTGCTGTCAATACATTACTAAGTGGGTATGTAGTCAGTACATGATTAGAGTAAAAAAAAGGTGCTGTAATTGCTTCAGTGAGAAGTATCTGCTGTTCGATTCTAGAACTACTGAAGGTAAATGTTTTGCTCTCTGGATTTCCAAGTACTCTGTATGTGATCATCCTGAAACTTCCGTTGCCATATACTAAGTAAAGAGAAAAATACATCCTAGTAAATCACTGCACATAGAACATCACTATATTTTTATCTTCCTTATGGGTGGGGGAGAAGGGGAAGAATAATCTTCTAGTGATAGGTCCTTCATCCTTCATCTAGAAACTAAAATGCAGCCCTGCTGGAATGTAACTGCTTTAGTACTTCACAAAACAGAGCTTGTCAGCTTTCATCCCAAAAATTTCTTTGGTCATCAGTGGGAATGCCTAGAAACTCTTGGATATACTTGACCTTAACTACTGAGTGCTGTCACCTGGAGTAGTACTAGTGAGTCTTGGTATTCTAATTGAAATCTTTATCAGATACCTTCTGTAGACCTGAAATTGGTGGTTTTTTTAGTCTACTTTTGAAATAATTTACAGTATTTCACTTTTCAAATGAATAGAGATTTGCATAATTAATTATTTAATCATCAGAAAATGTAACCCTCAGTCTTCAGCATCTAAATTTTAAAAGCTGTTGTGTGTTTGCTCGCTTGTTTGCAAATATTTTAAACCAAAACTGAAGTTATAGTCCTGCTTCAAGCTTCACCATTCTGCCCTTAAATTCTAGTGAAAGTGTGGATCTACTTTGGAAATCAAAGTAGAGATAGTCTTCATTTATTTAGAGTTGTGTCTGCATTTTTTCTTATGACTTCTCTTGCAAAAGACAAGTTTAACATTACCCAAGTTACTGTATTAGTTTGTTTTGGGTATTTTATTTTTTTTTTTGCATGGTGTTTAAAAGAAATAGCCTTTCAGGGCATTCTGCTCTGAGAGTGGAGAATTATGCTGTCTATATGTGGAGCATAGAGCAATATTTGGGTATTACAGACAACAACTAAGCTTGAAATGCTGCATGAATGCCTTCAGCATTACAACATAATAGAAAAAACAAACTAACAAAGAAATATTGCCTTGCCTAGGAAGGCGTTTACAACCACTTTGATTTAAATATGTTCAACATTATTATAGCAGCCAACCATCCAGCCCCCTTGCAGATGTCTCTACTTTCTAAACCCTGGGACTATTTTTCATTTGGACTTTTTCAATAGTTTGATTTTATTTTTGTAATAGAATGGTCATCGTCATATCTTAATAAAACAAAAATTGAATTATATGCACTGCTAGGCAAGCATGACAGGATTTCAGTAACAGATGTAAGGTGTGAAAACCTGTGGGAAAATCCTATTCATTGTAGGTTCCACTCGAAAACTCTGCAGTGCACTGGAAATGGATTTGGTCTTAATGGTACTGGAAAAGATAGAAGCTTGGGAACAATGGAAATCAATGATTTGAACCTAATTAAAAAGACCTGATAAAAATTCTAGAAAGCCAGATGGTGAAGTCAATTTCTCAGTATAATATCGGTACAGAGAAAGAATATGATTAGCTGTTGACATTCTGCAAGGATAGAATGATCTTATCATCAAGGAAGTGAAAGTATTTCCTTAGCAATATTACACTGTGCTTTTGTAACTATGGCACACCTGAGCTAATCTAACTACTTTCCAAACAAAAAGTACGACAGAATATGCTTCTATCAAATGTCATAGTGCAAAACTGACAAGTCAGATAACTTGATACAAGTTAAATTATGGATGCTAGAGAACCGCAGCCGTTCTGTGGATAGTTGTATCTATACTTGTGTTCATAGTTTTCAGCTAATGTTGCTGAATTATGG
Organism: Upupa epops; assembly: GCA_013397515.1. Lineage (NCBI taxonomy): Eukaryota > Metazoa > Chordata > Aves > Bucerotiformes > Upupidae > Upupa > Upupa epops. The sequence goes on from VZRI01004376.1 coordinate 67,488, forward strand.
GAAAATGTTGGGAAAGTTTGTTTCCTGTACATGTAAAATGAAGCGGAAGTCTCAGTGCTTTTAGCTAAGCTGTTCAGTTTTCGTAAGAAATGTTTCAAAAGACAAAATGAAGAAATGATGTGGTGGCCTGATAGCAAAGATAGTCACAGTGGGGAAAAGATGTCTGTGGTCTTCTAGCTTCTGTTGTAAGGAAATCATTTTATAGAAAACATCCACTTCATAAACCTAGAGCATCCAGCACACAGGAGATTGAATGGTGTTGATTCAAGAATTCTCCTGGAAGGCAGAAGGTCCAAGCTCAAATCATTTTAGATGACTTCAGTCTAGGTCCCACATATGCCAGGCAAATGTGATCTGATCACATTCAATCATAGAATCATCCAGGTTGGAAAAGATCTTTGAAATCATCAAAGCTACTGAACAAAGAAGTTATGATTGTACACTTATTTTCTGATTGTCTTGCTTTGTAGGGTTTGCTATAATGTACAATAAAGATTTCCATGATAATTTATTGATGCATTTATTGCAGAAGAGAATCATTAATAGTGCTAGCAGAATTCGGAGGTGTTAATTTTGGTTTAAAAAGTGGTCACCTAGGTGTTTCTGATGCAAGGTTTTGGAAAAAGATTAATCATGGAATCATAAAATCAGAGAATCATTAGGGATTGGAAGAGACCTCGAAAGATCATCTATTCCAATCCCCCTGCCACAGCAGGATCACCTAGATCAACTTGCACAGGAACACATCCAGGTGGATTTTGAATGTCTCCAGAGAAGGAGACTCCACAACCCCCCTGGACAGCCTGTTCCAGTGCTCCGCTACTCTCACCGGTAAGAAGTTCCTTCTGATATTTATATGGAACCTCCTCTGTTCCAGCTTGCACCCATTGCCCCCTGTCCTATCACCAGATGACCTTGAGAAGAGCCTGGCTTTATCTTTCTGACACCCACCCCTCACATATTTATAGACATGAATGAGGTCACGCCTCAGCCTTCTCTTCTCCAAGCTAAAGAGACCAGTTCCCTCAGCCTTTCCTCATAAGGCAACTGTTCTAGTTCCTTCATCATGTTTGTTGTTCTATGCTGGACACCCTTCAGTAGGTCTTGCTGAATGGCAACACAGTCTGCTGGGGTGTCGGTGACACCACCCAGTGTGTGTGTCATCAGCAAACTGATTTGTAGCAGTAGAAGGCAATAACTAGTTCACTGCTGGACATTCCAAACCTCAAATAGTTGATGACTGATTCAACCGTAAGCTGCTGGCCCCTTCATATCTTTTTGTTGCAATAGCTCATATCTGTATGCTCAAGGCTACTGTTGCAGTACATGTGAAAGACTATGAAAAGAATTTGTTTATTGAGTACATTTCTATATGTTAAGCTGTCCAAGTTTCACGATCTGGTCACATCAGTTTGGACTATTGACTCATGCTTTGTTTCAGTCTAGTTTCTGGACACATGAGTATATTCAATTCAGTATTACGACTGGGGCATTATGTTTCACATGCTTTCCATTTTCCCCATGCTTGGGGAATAATCTTTTATTGTGCAGAGCAATACAGGCATGTCGATTTTAAGTTTTCTAGAGTGTTACTAAATGTATGTGTATATGCATCTTTATTATTTCCAACCATAAAAAGAAACAATCTTTATTAACTGCTTTTGTTTCATATGACAGTACATTGTATCGTTAATATCCATTCATATGTGGGAATACATAACAGAACCACATAACCACATCTAGTCTTTTGAGTTCAAGCGATATAAAACAAATCACAACTCTAAAAAAGCCTGAACAAACGGTATTTGATGACCTATGATGCAGGCAGTTCAGGTATGAATTTAAGATTAGATGAATCTTCCTTAAACTACACTAATTAAAGTATCTGTAAAAATCTGGGATAAAGATAAAACAGATGATAGAAGCATATACAAGTAAAAAGCAATACTAGTTGACAAGGGTTGTCTGTTCCTCAGTAAAGCATACAGCGCAGCAAAAACAGTTTTGAGTAACTAAGCATTGAAATCTTCCTTCTTTATAGTTTTCAGATAAAATCAGAAGCAGAAATGCTGGTTAGCAAACAGCAAATAGCAGTCTTCAGATCCTGGCTTCAAAATCTAAAGCAACATAAATGATTCTGTTTCACTTGCATGTTCTAAATCAAAAGTCTTCTAAACACCCTCCCTCCTGCCCCTGCATTGAATACTTTGACTATGTCTCCTCTATAAACTTTAAAGGACTGGCTAAATGAAGGATGTCATTTGTAGCAGTTATTGACTCATGCCCATTATTGAGATATTAGACTTCATTATGCTAATGTCTGAATATATCTCTGTCCATGCTGAACATTTAAATAGGAGTAACTGCTCTTATTAAGTGATAATTGATGAGTTGACACAGGTAAGGAGACTCCCTGAACTGAGCTGCAGCTTGGGATAATCACTGTTCCAATAACTGATCACCAACTGGTGACTCTGTAAAAGAGCTGTCACTAATATATTATTTTATATATAAATACAGTTCCTATTTTCACAGAGTAAGAATTCACCATAATGACAGCCCTTTCTCTATCCATAAGAGAATTTGTAATCCTAAAAACCTCCCTATAGTGGAAATATTAAGTGTAGTAGCATTTGCCTACTTCCTGCTAGCCTCCTATCTGTGAAATATATATGTTGTCTACTAAAGTATATTTCAACTATATGCTGAAATATAATATGTTGTCTACTAAAGACTATATGTTATATTTCCTTCATTATGTGTTTTCAAATCTGTATTTTGTACTGGATAAATATTAAGACAATATTTGTAATGCAGATCACTAATGCAGGGGTTTTTTTAATTTGAAATTGTAATAATCATTCAGTCCTTGCAGTGAAAGTAATTTTTCAGCCTTTGTTTCTTTAGCCGTATGTTCCCTAATCACTGTGTGTGAGTGGTTGTTCCAGATCTGCATTTCTTGACGCTGTAGTTAGTTCTGTTGTACAGCACATCTGCAGCACTGCTGGGAGTTTATCTGATGATCTCATTACTGAATCAAAGTTTTAGACTCTTGGGTCACAACCCTGCTCAATGTTCTTGTGCAGACCCCTTCAGATTTCCACTCGAAACAGCACTGTGTGCTCATAAATACAATTGTTCAGGGCATAAGCAGCCAGAAAAGAAAAAAATAAGCAGTATAAAAAGCATTTGAGGGAAAAAAAAGAAGTGGTTTATGGTATCAGATTTTCATTCTTTTTATTCTAAATTTTTGCTATGTCAATTTGTTATGATCAAGCTCCCAAAATTAGTTACTTATTGTTTTAGGAAGTGAAAGCATTGAAAACCCCCCAAAGCTTAAGGCTGGAGACTATATTCTAAAAGCACAGTTTGTGATCCTGACAAAAAGAATAAAGGACAATTTGTTTTTTCAGATACCAATCTTTTTCTTGTACATACATTAGAAGACTGTGATATAATTTTATGCAATACAATTCCTTATTATTATTAAGCCAGAATAAAGTGAGAAAAAACACAGACTCTTGTTTCCTGTTCAGTTGAAGAGCTTTTTTGAGTGAATCTTTATCAGTCAACAGCAGAGGAACAAACCTTTCTGGAAAGAGCTACCTAACAATAGATAAAGGGATGCAGCCTCAAGGTAGCGTGCATCGAGGTCACACCCTGCATACAGTAGTGATAACAATCTGCTAATTCAAGAAAGAAAGTCTTTCAGAGTTCAGGATTCCAGACTTTTTCTCTGTCTTTGATTCAGGCCAGCTGCTGCCCATAGCTTGGTAGTGGTGTATGAAGGGTCTGTAGTCCCATCAAGCGGTTTATTGCTAACAGGTAAATTCCTTAAAATGTACACAAATCACAGAAGGAAGAGCAGGTTTCACTGAACAGTGGGCAATGTCGACTGTTCTGGTATCATACCTGTGTCTGGGGGCCAACCCCTTCTTGCCAGGTGTCTGCCAAGTTCTGCCTGCTTGAGAGCAGAGTTGCCCCTCAAAGGGACCTACACAAGGTAGAGGAAGGGGTCACAGGAACCTGATGAAATTCAATGAGGTCAGATGCACTTGCAAAGCAAGAACCCCTTTTAGCAGTACAGGCTGAAGTCTGACCTCTAGGGACATGAGTCTTTTTTGTATAGAGCATAAAGGTCACAGAATCTGTATGAGATGTATGAATCATTTTTCAAAACTAAGTCATCTGTGGTTTTAAGGTCTGGTATGTTGTAATGTTCCCTGTTAAGTGCTCCCGAGAAATCATATTATGAATTTAATCTCTGTATTCCCAAACAATGCAGCATATATGACATGAAGCAAATATTACAGGCCAGTGCTGAGTCGTGTGTGCTACGCATGACTTCAAGTGAAAACTAGAGTACAGGCATGACTTGTGTTAGGGTTTGTGATACATTCATTGATATTAGAGCTGACAGTATAGAAGTGTGTGCCTAAACCCAATGTTTTTTCACATCTGTAGGTTATTTTAATCATAATCCTGCAATGATGCCAATAAAAATTATCTGTCTTTGAAGAAAACTAAGCTGTCACTGAAATTTGATAGAACCTTCTGATTTAATAGAACCTGCCTGTTGGGAAGACCAAAAAAGCACTGATTTTCCTCTTCAAGGGAGGAGCCTGCTCTAACTTTGAAAGGTTTTAACATTGCATGACAGAGGGTAGTTTTTCCTGAGTTTTTGTTTGAATTTAAGTGTCATTACTAGTCTTGCCAGTACAAATATATACCTGCATTTCTTTATCCTGGATAATCCTCCATTTAAAAAAAAGAAGAGGGTTGGGGGTGGGTGGGGAGAGAGTCACGAAAGAGAAGGGGCTTACAGATCACCTAGCAAAGAAGATTTTAAGGCTTAAATAACTGGAATATAAACTTATTGCCATGTAATACTGCTTCTTGATTTATCACCTTGGAAACACCCTGAACTCATTTTGTGTACTAGCTCTATGGTGATTTAAAAGCAGTAGATGTTTCAAAATTATATCTGATGATATTCAACATATATGTATCTAACAAGATTTCACTCTTCCATGTTAAGAATGTGCAACTGGGCATATTAATTGGTTGATTATAGCCACAATTTCTGAAATAGAAAAGCCTTCAATGTGAAACTGAAAGAATTCTTGCCGATATATCAAATTCTATCTGTATACCAATAAATTTGTGTTCTGCCTTTCAAGAGCCTTCAGGATTTACTGATTTTCCAAATTCTCCTTCAAGATATTTTATAGAAACAGTGAAATCCTATTTCCTATTTTCCCCCATCTGCTACCTATGTTTTAAGTAGTAATGCCAGCTCTCCATAATTAGACAGTCTGTTTCCCTGGGAGAAGAAGCCATCCTGATCCTTTTTCTTAACATGCTAATAACATACTTCTGGAATAATATCTAGGTACTTTTTATCTTAATATTTGATGTTTTGGTGGCTGCAGTGGCTAGGAGTGTATAACATACATGGATTACAAGACCCTAAACATGCTGTTGCTGATATTCTCTAATCAGTAGGTTCTTTAGACTTATAGGAACTGTGGAACAGCTACTAAGTAGGCTTCTACTGCACTATTTCTTGCTTTCTTATATTATTTCTATAATGGAATGTATATTATTTCTATAATGGAATTATTTCTGTAATGGAGAGTGCTAAAATAAAAGGGTTTTTTTCATCCAAATAACTGTTCCCCAATTTTCTTTTGCTTTTAATTCTCTAAGTCAGAGGTATATAATGGCATTACACTTGGGTTGCAGCCCATGTAGTATTTTACTGCTGGTGACAGCTGGTGTATTTTAAAAAAATCCTAAATTTCTTTTCTGTTTTTTTAAATTTTGTTTTTAGAATGGTGATTACACATTACATTGTGATTCACAAGCCTCTTTGATAAGGAAAATTTATTACTTTTAGAACCTACAAAATGCCATTGTTACATGTTCTAAAAATATATTGTTTCCAAATATCACTGTGCTCTTAGTGTTACAGTATGTACTGTGTTGCTCACCCTTTTCTATATCATATTCTTCTTTAAATAATATGTTAGATACTAAGAAAAATGAACAGCTCTGATTCTTTTGAAACTTACTGAAGAAAGTAGTCCATGCTTGAGAATTTATGCAATATAATGTTAACAATAAATTACTAAGAGATTGTAATTGTCTTTTATAGATGCAAGACATATGAAGTAGGGAAAATAAATCCCAGGTAGCCATTGGATTAAGAAATGCTGGAAGTACAATGATGTTTTATGGATGTGTAAAGAATTCACAAGTAGCCTTCTAAACTGTGGGATTTTAACTAAAATAACATTGTAACTTGAAGAAAGGTTAGAAGAAAAGCCAGGACCTAAACTGTTACAATGTAATAAACACAGTTCTGAGGTTTTCTGAGTTCTTAGAGAAGTTATGTGAAAACCAGAAATGGTGAGCCACTGTTTCTACAAGATTATGTTTTGTTTGTTTGCTTTTATATAATAATATAGCACTGCATTAAAGCCAACCATAAAACTGATGAAGAATGATTTAGTGAGGAACTTTTTACTCAGTTACAATTGTAGGTACTTAATATTTCCAAGAATTAGTACCAGTCAGTGGATCAATCCCATTTTTCATCCAAAACCCTATAGATTAATTCAGTTCATTTTGTATCATTTCTTTATGCAGAATGGTTTTTGGAACTGAGTACTTGATGCAAATTCTCAGTTGATAATTATTCTATAAGCTTTGCTTCTTTTGGTTGTTTTTCTTGTCTTTAAGGAATTTTAACATTCACAAGACCAAAACAGGAACAGAGTTGTTAAAAATGGCTTAATTCTGGACAATAGTCTAGCTCCTGTGAAAGGAACATGGACAGATTGTCAGAAACTTCTCAGAGCCTGTTCTCTGAAAAACAAACTCTTTTAAAACACTGAAAGGTTTTCTACCTTGGTTATTCTCCTGCAAATGGTACCGTTAATAGAAGAAGCCTACAGAGTCTGAATGTTAAATCTTAACACCAAGCCTGAGCATTCAGTTTAATAGTATAATGAGCATAAAGCAGATGTCTCAGAAATTGACTTGAATTATGCAACCTGATTGCTGGATGGTGTTAGATTATTTTGTTTTCCACTTGTGAGTCATTCCCTCATAAGTCTCAAATTTCACTAGAACACTAATGATTAACCTTGCTAAACACTATGAACCAAGAGCATTCACTTACAACTTTTGGCTAAGCATTGATTTTTACACCAGTTAATGTCTTCTATTTAATTCATATATTATTCTGCTTTTTCCAGTATGACTGACAAGTGTGTGAACCAGAAAAAAAACCTGAATAGCTGAAAAGTTGTGGGAAACTACCATCTTTGGAGCAGAGCCTATCAATAATAAATGCATGATAATAAAATAAACATGGTGGATTCAGTGTTTTCATTTTTTCAGGAATTTTGTGTATAGAAGCCTATGCTTCTTTTCTGAAAATATGTTTATCTAGAACTCCTAAAGTTAACCTGCTATGGTGCAGTTGCCTTGAGTTCATGAAAACTGCTAAAGTGACTTGTGCAGTGCCAAGCTAAGGGCTGCATGTGTGTGTTAGAGAAGTACTCATTAAATAGGTTGTAATAAAGTAGATGTGCACAACTAGCCTTTTCTCTGGGTGATCATATAGGATTCCTATTAAACAGATCAAGTGATTCTGAATGGATTCTGGCATCACAGAACAGCTAATTCAGTGCTCTTCTATTTTTCCTTCTGATAACGTTCACAGAAGGTAGATTGATGTTTCTCACAGTTGTCTCTCCTTTGCTTTGCTTTTTACTCTTAACTGATATGAGTTACTATTTAGCCACTACTCTTTTTACTAAATTTGGTTACAAGTGTGTATTATCAGAATTCCCCTTGAGCGTAATCTGTCCAAGTGAAAGTACCACATATCTTTAATTCCACTGTTTTTCTCTGTGAGCTGAAGCCAGTCGCTGCTTTGAAAGACTGTTCTTTAATTCTGAAAAGCCCTGAATTTAATATTATTTTGACCTTTTTAATATGCTGAGTTTAGAGTATTCACCATGCTACAGTATTTCACAAAATGAATGAGTGACTACAATTTTAGGATTTGAATTGGGATTTAAGTAGAAGAACTAGAATAAATTTTGTTAATCTGTGGATGAGATACTTTAAATAATTATAGTATCCAGACTGTAATTTTCTTTTTCCCCTTAACAACTCTTGCTTCTGTAGTTTTTTCCTAGAAGTCAGAGTTTTTATTTAATTAGGCATTTTAAGACTGTACATGAAAATTTTGGCATACTGCTGATATGCCTGTATGTGTGCCATTGTCTGTGCAGTGGGATATATTTAGTGTTTCCAGATCTACTTTTGATACATCCACTGACAGCTGTTGATCACCCTAAAATATGTGTAAATTACTTAACAGAACAATTCATAGACGTGGCTCACAAATTGCACGTAAACACACACAAACCTAAACACACACACACTTCATACTGTGCTATATACACCCTTTTTCTTGGTCTTCCACTTCGTACCAGTCCAGTACATTGAAATTCAGTGGGCTGGGGTAACTTATTCATATTAATGAAACAACCATTATATCTTCTTAGATTTCATAGGTGAAGCATAGTTTTGTTTTCCTTCAGTTTACTTAGCTTTATTTGATTTTGATTTTTCCTCCAGTTTCCTTAAGTTTGTGTGCTATTGACTTTGTATTTTCAGGAATGTTTGGGGGCATTATAGATGAACATAAGTGCACAGCACACAATTTAATACACAAACCTATAAAAGATACATTTAAATAGTTCTTTGTGGTCAGGAAAATAATTACCTCTGAATAAGTACATATGGGCTAAATACATACTATATCAATCATTTCTACTGGTTGCGACTTGTATGCTCCCCCTGTGAGATGCACAAGGTGACTCTGGGGTCTGCAACCCAGAAACTGTTGACTAATCCGTACGCTATTAGAGAGCAAATTGAAGGAGGTCATAGAAAAGGGCAATTGTCATATCAAAGGCTGTAGGGAATTTTAACTTATCTATCTTGTTGCTGGATCAATCTTACCCCTTTTCCAACCAACAGAATTCAATTAACTTTTATGAATTATTTAGCAACACTGAAGTCTTAGATAATATTAATATTTGTGTTTCAGCTTCTCTATCATCAATCAAATTTGGATACAGATTGTAATTTTCTATTTCATTGTTTTAAGAAATATCTTCTTAATTACACTTGATGTTGACTGAAGAACTGTACATACTAGCTACTGCCTAGGAAAAATCAGGGATTTTATGTAACTTAAAATGACAGGCTTAAAAATTTTTTTTACTCAATTGCAACTTTTTAATGGAACCTTTTAGAACTATAATTCTAGCAGATAAATTGCAATCTGCTAGTTCAAGCCAAGAAGAAAACGAGTTAGGACAATGTTGCCAGAATAGTTGTGAGAGTATTTATGTCTTTGACAGAAGGATTTAATTCTCATCTGAGAAACTACCCCAGAGAGAGTGGCTAAGAATAAAATAGGAATAACTTGCAGACAGAAAAAAATTTTTTTTGGTGTCTCAAAAAATGAAAGGCTGTCAATATTTCAGTCTCTTCCTGCGCTGTTCCTAAGATGATAGCAAAGATATAGTCATCAAAACTGAGACATAGAAGTTCAAGACTTGACAAGCCAATCAAGATCGTGAGAATGTCTTTTGCAAGTGCTCTATTAAAATCATAGAATGGCTTGGAGGATGAAGCATGAGATTGCATGGGCTAGTTATCTACTGTTGTCAATGTTGTGAAAGGATGAAAAGTTTAGTACAACTTAGTCGCTCATGTCCATATTCAAACTCATGGTTGAGTACTAGAGTCTGCAATAACTTCATGTTGCTATGCCTACACTGACATTCATTCCTGAGCTGTGTACTCTATGGAGTTTAAAGGTAGTGTACACAAAAACAAGAGCAGGGAATAGCGTGAACTCTAGATCTTAAATAATTTATGCTAGGATTTGTCTTCTGGAGTAATTTTATCTTTCCATTTATACTGTCAGCACTTTTGCATGTAAATGTAAAATCTAGCACTTATATACTGTGACTTCATATTTGAGCTTGCACAATATTTCATGACTCTCTCCTTGAAATACATCCTCCACAATCAATCAGATATTTTATCAGTCCCCTCTGATATCTCTTGAATTTCCTTAGGCTGATTTAATATTAAATTTTACTACAAATTTTTACTGCAATTTTTCTATTGACTATAATTAAACACTGAGCCTTGTGGCTCACAACTCTTATGAAAATGAATAAATGGATAGTCCTTACATATCTGCTTACAGTTTACAAGTCTGCTTGTAGCTTCTCCTAGTTTCATCAAAGCCAAAGACTCTAAAGATAGAATATAGTTATAAGATAAATCTAGAGACATAACAATTTATTACATGAATTTCAAATTCAAGTTGCTAAATTTTTCTGAAGAAACCAGAGGAACAAAGTCACCAAGCAAGCTGAAGAGATAGTTTGTTGAAAAATTTTACTCAGTTGCACATCAAACTTATCAAACATGATTGGGTAGGATAGGAATTTACTTACAAAAGCACAGAAATTTCCACTGAAGCTTGGCATGTTGATTGTAGATGCTGAATAATTTAGGAGTCTCAACAATGCTGCCAATGCTAGTAGAATGCGCTAACTCCTAATATAATAGTGTGCTGCTCAGTACCTTAGATTTTTCTCTCTGCATTTACAGGAATCTTACTTTTCAGTGAATGGAACTCCGGACATATTCTTCTAAATGTCAATAATGTGATAGAATGGCAGTATATATCATACTGAAAAGAACTGTTGGAAATTCTTTGCGTTGTAAAGTGCTATAAACTAAATGTGTTATAAATGTAGAAAGATGCACACACTTTGTCTTCTTCTCTTTCAGTAGTTTTGCATAACAGAAACAGACTTTGGAAAAGAAGAATTTATGCATAATTTTTAGTTGCATGGAAATTGCCACTTTGTTATAATAAATAATTGCAGCGACATTAGCTATTAAAAATAGTGCTGTACATTAATTTTTTGGTTAATCCTTGTGGACTATGATCTTGAAGATAAAGCATACCAAGATCAGGTTTCTTCCCTTTTCACAGCATCATTATGCTTTTTTTCAACAGTTTACAACAACTCTAATGTGCATTCAACAGCATACGTGTTATACAGATGTAGATTGCATGCCAAAGTTAATTATATGATTAGTTAAGTAACTAGTTTAATGGTCATTATTGATGCTCCATTAAGGTTTCTCCTGTTACTTCTAATAGTTCACCAGATGTTCAGGAAAGTACACAAACAGATATATTACAAGAATGTTGGTTCTATTAACCTGGTGATCAGTTGTGTATTTTTTTTTTTTTTTGGCCTGCTCAAGGTAATTTCTTGTAAGACAAATTTGAAAATCATTAAGAAAAGGAAGACTGTATTAAAAGCAGCAGCAACTGTAAGGGATAAACTAGAGAAAATGCCATTTCCCACTGCTTATGAAATTATCTGTTAAAAAATGTAGTTCAATAAGAGTGAGCTAGCCTTCCAGTAAAACCTAAGGATCCAGACTCCTTGTTAGCACTTTAAAATCTGTCTAGATTTTATGCTAAGTCAGATTTTCTTATGCAAATATTCACACACTTGTTAATATTGCCCACCTGGCCTGGTTTTGTGATGTGTAATTACAGACAAGAATTAGGATAGTGTTCAAGTCAAGTGTTTGCCTTACTCTAGCAACTGCTGAGGCAGATCCAAACCCTCTACAGGTGGCGGCCTGTCTGTTTTTATACAGGTTATACTTTCATGTAGGGAACTTGACTTTGCATGATCCAGATGCTGCACCTTGAAGAAAATGAGCTAACAGACTTTTTTCCATACAAATGTTCTCTTTTTAAAAGGTATTTTAAAATGTGTGAGCACTTATAAAGCATGGTCATGAGGAAATGTTGATCATTTTAGATTGAGCATGAAGTGTATAGATTTTACATAATGTAAATTAAAGTTTCAAGGCTACACAGTGGTTCTGCTGGGGCAGGTCCAGAGAAGAGCAACAAGGCAGGTGAAGAGACTGGAAGGAAAGTCTTATGGGCAGAGGCTGAGGGAGCTACAGTTGTTTAGCCTGTAGAAGAGAAGACTCAGAGGAGACCTTATTACTCACTATAAGTACCTGAAGGGAAGTTGTAGATAGGTGGGGGTCAGGCTCTTCTCTCAGGGAACTAGCAGAAGGACAAGAGGACAGGGCCTGAAGCAGCACCAGAGGAGGTTTAGATTGGATGCTAGGAAGCCCTTCCTCATGGAAAGGGTGATCAGACATTGGAATGGACTGTCCAGGCAGGTGGTGGAGTCCCCATCCCTGGAGGTGTTTAAGGAGAGATTTGGTGTGGCACTTAGTGCCATGGTCTAGCTGATTGTGGTGATGTTAGGTCATAGGCTGGACTTGATGATATTAAAGGCTATTTCCAGCCTCAATAATTCTGTGATTCTGTGAGACACAGCAAAAACAGCGAATATTTGTCTTTTGAGTGAATAAGAGAATTCTGTGGGAAAGGTGAATATTTGCATAACTTAGTTTGCATCAGAATCAAGTGGCTTTGTCAGGCCTTTATCTTATGTGTTAGTACAGGGCTTAAACTAGAGCTGGGTATGAATTGCCACTAGACTGACAGTTGTTAGAATAAGCTGAAAACAAGTTTTGAGATCCTGCACTGGCATCTCACTGCAAAGACCTCTGCCATCTACTAATATCAGCACAAATTGTAATTACTAGGTTATTTATCTGTCCTTAGACTAATGCCTGTCCTGTTGGGTAAGCTGAGTAGCAATTAAGTTTTTCCAAGCAGAGAGTGTGTCAATACTTCAAAATGAACATCCATATATTTCACACAGTACCCAGTGTTAAGTGCAGTTGTCTAGCACATAAAGGAAGCTGGGTATATCCAGTCTGGGAGCTTACAAAAGACTTGTCTGTGGAGAAAGTATTTTCTGGTAATAATGGTTAGGCTGCCCAACTTCCTGACTGAAGTCAGGACATTTCGAACACTTAAAAAAATCTAATGAGTGCTACCTGATTAAGAAAGTCTTAACATTCTTTGTTAAAGTAAGTCTGAATAAAAAGTTTAAATTCTGTAAATATAGCATAAGATAGAGCAAATTGCTTATAAGATTGCCCTGGTGCAGCAGATACAGTTAAAATTTCTATGTTTCTTAGCAGCACTTTTCAAAACAACTAAAAGCAATTGTATCATTTAGAAACATATAAATGTTATAAATTTGAGGAACAACATGCCACCAATCCAGATACAGTGTTTGATTTTAATCTTAGCTAAACAGGTTGCAACATAAATGCCATCTCTTGAGAAAGTTCTGTTCCCCCTTCATTTCTCTGAATGGTTTATTTTCAATGCCTATGGATATGATGTAAAGATTGATAGGAGCACTCTGCCTACAGTTGCTGTTTCTTTTTCTAACAAAAGCAAAGCTATGGAATATAAAATAAAATAAAAATATCTTCTCAAGTAATAGAATCAGGTACTGAAGAGCAATATGTACTTTCAAAGTTTAATTTTTACAGTAGAATGTTTTATTCTATTAAATAACTTAAAATATTTTAGAATGGTTTGTTCAAAGAATATCTGTCAGAATACCCATGACATTAGTAAGATCCTCTTTTCCAGATCAGCAAATAGAATCACATGACTTCAGCAATGAGATTTTAGTTTTCCATCAGTGATGAAGATTTATGCGAGGGAGTCTCCTCCTTTCTCCTACCTCTGCTATTTTGATTATTACTGTTTAACTCATGTTTCATTTTTGCCAGTTGCAGTTTTTGGAATTGCACTGATGCACAAATAAGCAGTTCCAGTATATATGTACTGTATTTAGGTAGCTGTAGATAAACATGTGACCTGAAAGCTAATGAAGGGAGAAGTTGAATAACCTAAAATGTGTTTGCTCAGTGTAAGTGCTAAATGACAAACCATTTTGCATTCCAACACATGCAATTTTCTTAGGGCTTCTAGTGTCTTCAGCTTTGCATGGTGTTGTTTTAACAATGCCATTACATTACATGCACTACAACCCCCCTCTAAAATCAACACAGTAGGTGCAGTGCAGGACATCTTTCCTCATACAGATGTAAGCATGTGAGCTAGGTGACTGAAATGTAGCTTTGTTTACTGTAGTTGTGATATTCTGGGAATTCATTACCATCCCTCTCATAAGCCTCTCTTCAAATCCTGACTATAAGACAGCAAATACGTAAGACAGCAGCAACATTTAATAGAAGGCAATATTTTCCCAGGTTATGCAATTGCAGCTGAGGCAATACTGCAGTGTTCTGGGTTTTACATGTTTTTTTGTATTAGAGGAAGGATGCAGAAAATTATGTTTCCCTCTTGAGGAATTGTTTCTTATGAGGGTGTATGTATCTCCTAGACAGCTGACTAGTGAATGCAATCCACTAATATTGTGGAATCTCCTCATCACACATTACAGTGAACTGGGAGCACAAAAAAACATTGTGAAGTTGTTTTAGAAAGATTAGGTGAACTACATCTTTTTGTTTAGTTGCAAATCCTATTCTCGTAAGACAATGAGGGCAGCTGTTGCTGTAATAAAACAATGGCAAACAATTCAGATCTTAAATTGTCTCTTACTAAAGTGGTCATGCTTGCCTTAGTCCTCAGTGTTTTGACTAAACCATCAAGAATGGCAGAAATGCATTTTCAACTGAAAAATGCTATTTTCACTAATCACTCTTTGAAAGTTTCCTTTTAAAGCTGAAATTCCTTATGACTTGTTTTGTCATTGTTTTTGTGTATATATTTTTTTTCTTGCATTCAGAGGAAAGAACTCAAACAGACTTTGTCTACTAACTGGCCACCACTGAAAAATAATTTTCTACAGAGTTCAGTATTAAGGCAGTTAGCTTCTTCATCCTGCTGTTTATAGAAGGTTTGCTTTCTCTTACTGTTGATCTGCTAGTGTTGATCTGCTAGGGTTAATATTTATGGTGTAGGAAGTGTGTTGAAATGTGATTACCTAAAGCAAGAGAATTGATGGAAAGTTTAATACTTGGTGTTTAGAAGCTTCATGAACTATAGGGTTCCCAGAACATTATTTGTTCTGTTCTGAAATCTAAAATCTTCTTTATTCATTGCCACAGCATTAAAAAAAAAAATCTGTAAGTTACAGATGGTCAGCAAATTGACAATGCATTTACTGAAGTGTAAATTTCCAACCCACTGAAACTCTGTGTCCCACATGCTCAAGAGTCTCCTGGAATGACACAAAGAGACAATATGCACAGTGTGCAAGTAAACATATGATGCATATGGCATATGTTTTACCTTAGCTTTATATTGAGCTGAAGGGAATTGAGAGAAAAAAAATAATGCTCTTAGCAAAAGATCTTTATGGTACAATCAAAACTTTTTTTTCAGTTCCATTAGGATGGCCTAGAGATGCAGCTATTCAGATCTCTATTTTATGTGACACACAGTGTACTGCTAGCTACATACATGGTAAAGATTTCTATAGCTTTCACACAGCCACTTGTGACAATAGTCAACCCTAAGATTGGGCCCTTGTTTTGTGATTAAAACTGCTGCAATTCTGTTTTAAATAATGAAATTCTCAGTTTTTGATATGTTGTTTTAAACTTTCCAAGTATGTACCTGCTCTCCAAACATAAATTTAGTTTAGAAATATAGTGCATATGGAACGTACAGATTCACATTGGACTGCAAATGAAAACATATAGCTCCTAAAGCCAGTGCAGGTAAGAGAATGTTTTGCTTCTTAGTGTCAAAATAGTGTGCAAGTCCCTTCACATAAACAACATGTAAATATAGGATATAACAAATATACCACTGTCATATATTTATATAAATACATATACACATGTCAACTCTGTCCTTTAACGTTAACATGAACACTTGTTTCCAAATCCTGCATGTAAATATTTCTTTTCCCACTAGAACACAGTTTAGAAATTTGGTTTCAGATGAACATTTGGTGCTTGGTTCTGTTTGTCTTGCTCTTTAATAGATACTGCTGAGTTATTTTTCCAGTGGTTATTTTCTTACATACATTCTTTGGTGTCAAGGCTCAGGTATAAGGGAGCAAATCAAGTGCCTATATACAGCTTGTACTGCCTATATACAGCTAGCGTTCTCCAGCTCCTGCTCTAAAAAGGCACAGCTTTCTTCTGTGTCATATCCTGTACGGTCCTGATCTGTCCCTTGACTAAGATACCACAGAGTATCAGATATGTCTCTGCATGCTTATATTTATGGGCCAATGATACTTGTAATGTAGCAGATTGTTTGAATGCACAGATCTGAGCTACTGATGATCCCTGAATGCACACATCTGAGCTACTGATTTTGGCCACCAAAAGAAATTCTAGGTGGATCAAAACCAAAAAAAAAAACCAAAAAAGATGAGTCAGAAACAAGTAGATTAAAGGGAACTCAGGAAAAGTTGTCCAATACTGTATCTTATCATAAGCTGTGATGCTCTAGAGTGGCAAAGATTTTTTTAATTTTTGTTTTCTAGAATTGAGGAGAAACCTTACTGTTTTGGGCATAACTTTCCATTGTCTCAACACTATATATTCCTAATATTGTTTAGAAAAGTATCTTTCTGAAATATATGTTTTGGCTTACAGTCACAACTTTATCAGAAAAGGAAGTATTCTTTCTCTTTCCCAGGAAAATCAACAGTATTAGCTCTCACCTAAGACATGAGAGACCTAAGTTTAGTTCTCAGGAGGTTAGAGAGTTATTGTCTATCAAAATCTCTGTCCAAATCCCCACTGTGGACCAGACGGCGAATAGATTTTTATGTGTGTATTCCACTACCCAGTTAAAGAAGTTGTAAGTAATTTCAAGTGTATTTTTTAGAATTTTTATAGCTGGAGCGAGCAAATATATTTGTATAAAATATTTATAGAGTCTCCAAGCCAGAGAGGGAATAAGTCACTAACTTGGTAACTCACCTGGGAAAATGGGGCATGTAGCTATCAGTCTCTTCTCCAAGTCTTAAAGATTTATGCAGGGTAGAATAACTCTGTATAAGATAATAATGAAAGCATGCCTCAATAGTCCACCTAGGGCACTTTCTCCAGAAATAGTAAATGTGAGCTCAGATCTGTGCAGGCAGAAGTCTGTACTGAGGCTGAGTATCTTACTCTCTTGGAAATAACCTTATGGAGTGAGCTGATGAAAAGACGTGCCATCAATGCCAAGTCTGGGAATCTAACTTATTGTTTCCTTTCCTAACAGGTGCTCAGAAGGCATGTTTCCATTTAGGTTCAGATGGAAAGTTTGAATTGATTTCTTTTCATTCAAAATCCTCACTTCATGAGATTTTTTTTCCACATATATTTGTTCCTCTCATAAAATTATCACAATATCAGTTTCAAATAGGTTCAACTGTTGAAAAGAATGTCCTCAAGCTGACCCATTTTTAGGATACCAAATGAAGACTGCAAATTCAAATGGAAGTTGTGATGTTTAATAAGGAACCTGTGGGGGTTTTATCCAGTGGTTTTGGACAACTTCTAATAGGGAAATGGATGAAGAATGGAGTCTTTCTTTTGTTCAGCAATAGTCTGATGGTGAAGCAAATATAACTATCTGTGTCTTTCTCATGTACATTTCTAATTACCATTTATAGTAGAGAAAAACAAAGAAAAACAAAGAAAATCAAAGAAACTTTCTGACTCAGTAATAACTGCTTTTCAAAACTGTGATACAATTTTTTTTCTTAATAATAAATAATAAATAAGTGACAATAACAAGATTTAGCTTGTGCTGGAATAGATATAATAAACCTTTCTACTTCATAGTCAAGGAAAAGGCAATTGTTTGGTCTCTCTGGAATAGCCATTCCTGTGGATCATCTGGCAGAAAACTCTATATGAGGACCACAGCTGGGTCTCTTTCTCTCAGGAGAATCAAATGAAATACCCTGGTGTCAGTCTCAGCTGGATAAAGAAAAATGCATGGACATCGTTGTCTCTCAGTTGCCTGCAAAATGCTTTTAAAATCTTACACTAACTGAAATTGGTTCAGCATTTCCGATTGATTAATAAGTGGTTTAATAATATTCAAAACACATGCCAGTCCCAAAGATATACACACATGTCTTGGAAGTTGCTATCAGAAATAACAGATTCTTAAAGACAGAAAATGCTAATTGTTTAATAGAGAACACAATGACAAACTGCAGTAAATATCATTATTTTTATTTTGTTGTTGTAACATCTAATATTTTAATCTCTCATTGCTATAAAGTGATACAGAAAGTAAAATGCAAAAAAAACAAGATTTCAATTTAAAATTAAAAAAGGTAATGGCTTGTTTCATTTCATTACTGGATGCCCTTCCCTAGGCACCTGCCATGCAAATTCATGCACTAATGTTTAAATTCATGCTGGCAATTGGTACTGCAGAAAACTAAGAAAAAGTCTACCTCAAAAAGTTTGAGAAAATTTCATGGAGGACTGACAACTTTTGTTTGTTTGTTTGCTTTTTCTTTAATTGGATTAAATTAATCTTCTGTTATTCTAGAACACTCTGACTGGCAGTTTTGTCCTAGTACAACACACTTCCACTTCATTATCATTTTGAACAGGTAGATGTGCAGTTTACCTGTGTATAATGAGAATGAGCATCTGACAAATTTATGCAATACAGTTGCAGTGCAACAGTTGAAGAATTCAAGCATTTAGATGCATTATTTCTTAAGGCAGTGATTGTTTTCAGTCAATAGGTACTTCTCAGAACAATGCAGGGTGATACTAAAGTAACTGCTTAGTTTTGTATTTTGCCTTTTACTGACTTGTGTTATCTCAACACAAAGTAGTCTTTTGGGTTTTTTTAGAAACTGTATTCATAATTATTCATCTTTCCTTAAACTCTTTTTTGTTTGCTTCAGAAAAGCCAATCGATTTTTTTTATTGAAGCCTGAAGCTTGCCTTTTCTTTTCCTTACCTCAGTCAAATGATGAAGTTGTGAAGGATTTTATCCTGTAGACCCCTTCTTTGGTATTATCTAGCAAAGCAGAAATTAGACTCTGTCATTGAATATAACTGGTATTTTACATTATGAAAACTGGAGGTATTTTACATTACGGAAACATGAACACTTTGAATCAAACTCATAATGAAAATACATCAGGCATGAACTAGGCTTTTCAAACCCTCCCAGGGACTTTAAGAAAATATGTAAAATATCTTTGTCCTAAACTGAACTTTCTTAGTTTAATGTGCTTATTCCTCTGAGAACTCATTTTATGGAACATGACTAGATGTAGCCTTTTATAGAACTGAAATAATATTGAGAGATACCTAGGAATCTCACTGCCATCCTATCAGCTATAATATATGGAAATATATTTGAGTGTTTTCCACATTAACAAACACAAGCTTATTGATGAGAATATATGGTTAAACCTCCTGACATTCCCTCTGGAAATATTTGTCTAGTGTATTCTTTCTCAGAAAATATTATTACCACTTTAAAACAGACCATTGGATATTCAGCTGTGATTACTTCTTTAGATTGGTTTCAGGATTACTGTATCAGTTTATATGCTATTTTATTTCATGATGGAACTGTTATATTAAATCTTCAGTCTCTCTTCCTCCCCAGTTCCTTCCCTCTTAAATATTATTTTCTGTAATAGTGCTACAAAACCATAACTAAGTCGACACTTCTCAGTGCTCCTGATGCTAGTGAGTTGCATTGTTATAGATGTTTATGAGAGCACATCCTATAGTTATTGCAGTATAAAGCACCAATGAAAGTGCACCCCTGTTGTAGGGGGAGATAGCTTTATACTTTCTTGAGAAGCAGTTAAAAACAGGTGGGGTTGTGTGTATGTAACTTGTTTGTATGTTCAGAATACAAAATGCTGCCTATCGTACATGTCCCAAAACTTCAGGTCACAGCAAGGTGTCCATCTGGGTGGACATCTTACGGGTAGGGATTGGCTACTCCATTATCCGATAAGACAGTGCATAGATGTGAACAATCTCAATATGTCCCGGTCACATGGCAGCATGTACATACATCCTTGTCTGAAGGACTGTCAGTGTGCAAAGATGGTAGCCCATGTAAATTGCTTTGGTGGACTGTGCCCAGCCTGTTGACTGTAAATTGACTCAATTTCAATGAAATATTTCCCAACAGCTAAGAAATGTGATTAATACAATTATTAGCATTTATGGAAATCATACTTTTCTCCATATCCAAATGCATATGATTCAGGTCCTTCAGCTTCATATTGGGGACTCATCTACTGTCTTAGATCTTTAGGAAACAAGCAGGTTTATTCCCTGGACATAAAGCAGAGTCCTGTTTGCAGTTAGCTTTTGCTATATTCCAGGGTATTTCTTATTCACAGATATGTTGTTACAGTCCCTATTGTCTTTGTCCACTTGTTTCTTTTTGAAAGCAAAGAAAATTTATATTGACATTTGCCAGACATAACTAAAAGCAGCCAAAATCTGTAATTTTATTTTAGTCTTGTTATTCTAAGGAAATTACATTTAATTGATAATTTTAGTTATACTTGTGTATTTCTGCAACTGCATTTTAATCCATAGATGACTATCAGAGGAGTGTCTGCAGTCTTCATTACATTAGATTCCCATAGACAGTTAGACAGAGAAAGCAGATTCTATTAGTCATGTAGGATGCAGAGGGTCTGTAATACCTTCTTTGCTGCTATGCTACAACAATGTAGAAAAGTTTTATTTAGAACTGATTAGAGACAAAAAAAAAATTAAAAAATCCCATCACAAGACAGGAATCTTCATGAAGTCAGGCTTCCCATAGGTCCGCAGCACAACCTATCATTTAGCTTTATTTGGCTTATGTAGTGTAATTCCTACCTAAAGCATGCATTAGACATGATATTAGTTCTGTTGCTTTCTGGCTACCTGATTTTCAAATTAAGAGAATGGTATCTTTTGTGCTGTATTAATTAATTGGATTTGAATCTTCTATCATGGGCAGATGGATTTCTTTGTTTAAATATAAATATGAAGATGCTGATTTATTTGGATTTTTGAATGCTGATTATATGATAATTGTGTCTTCTTGTGCATAAATTAATTATTTTCACATTATGTTAATCTTATTTCCCTTAAAGCCTGCCTGTGAATCAAACTCGTTCATCAACACGTATAGGTGAATGCCTAATCCAGAATAATCTATTTTTAGTCTGCAGAAGCACTCTTCTAAAATTTCTCCTGTGCCTTTTTATTATCGGTAGTGCTGGTTTGAGCACTACCAATGCAGCTGCAGAAACAGTTTTTGCAAAACAACTGCCTGTGCTGGTTATTTTACTGCAATTCTACAGAAATAGGTGCTAATATTTAACAAAATTAATGGAAGGACTAGAAATTATGATTCTACTTTGTACCATATAGTGCATGTTTGAAATTTCTACCTTTCTAAGATGTTGTGACATATAGCCCTGAAGTCTATTGTGATTGCACTTTTGAGACTACTGCTGTCATCCCAGTAGAGTGTTTTCATTCTAGGGTCTCAAATACTTTAGTCTTCAGAGTAGCTGTTCATTATTATTAGATATTTGTTTCAGAAATATAGTTAGATAACACATGTATAGATAACATATATATACCCTTCAACTATAATAATGCTAGTAATAATAAATAAATAATACTGCATAACATACATTAATTTGTAATCTAAGGAAAAGCTAAAAAGAGTATGTAAAAGTCACATTTTTCATAGTCTTTTTTCCACAGACAAACATCCTAAAACAAGTCTCCATGTAGGACAAGTCCAGAAAAACCTGACTATTCGCAAGACTTGAGTTGTTAGCTTAACACAGAGTTATTGGCATGTCACAAGGAATAATAATACCGTATTCTCTGAGCTACAAAGCTATACTGACAAGGTTTAATCCAGGAATTTAAAATGACTATTCTAAGTTTCTCTCATGTTTTCCATTTTTGGCTCATTTTTCTTGATCTGGATAAAGGTCATCTTAATCACTGAGTTTTAGTATTGATATGCTTTCATCAGAAAAATCAATGAACTTTTTTGCCATTCAAATATAAATAAGCATGAATGGGCATTTTGTTACTGAGTATCAGCAATGTTGGTCACATAATTTGCTAATTCATATTATTCTTGCTCAGAAAAAAAAAAAAGACGTGAAAATGAAGTTATTACAAGTACTAACACTTGATTGTATGAAGAGTAATCCATAGCATTTAACATAATACTGTGGTCAAAAGAAACCCTAGAGCAGTTTGATTGGTGGGAAATGTATTCCAAGCTCATTGTCTCTGTTATCAGTAGAATATTTGAAAAGAGAAGGACATTTGTTGGCATGGCAACGCTGTTTAACTCATATTTGTCAAGGGCTCTGAAATTACTTAGCAGAAGACACAGGTCACAGGAAGAATGTTATCAGAAACAAAATTGTTCCATCTTCTTTTCAACTTCCAGGGCAAAGGTTTCTAGATAAATCAAGAAGTGCATTCTGATGGGAGGAAATCATTGTCTTACCTTGTTCTCAGTAAAATCTCTTATCTGTACATGTTTGTTCTCATGTATTCTCTATGTGAATTGCAGATTATTTCACTGAAAGTATCTGCTGCACATTTACATGATAAAATGCCTGCATATGAAAAAAGGGATTGTTTAATTCTTTGAGGTGTTACTTATGAATGCATGTTTCAGAAGTCACTAATCAGTTTCAGAGATCAACACCATCTGACAGCAAGTATTCAAATACAAACTAATGTACAAAGCAGTTCTGCTTTGGGAGCATTTACTAAAGTACTTTGTTCTGTAATTAATTTATAAATTTATGTACATTCTAATTTAAGCTTATATTTAATTATTTTTTCTTTATTTTCCTAAAATTGTATACACAGTGGTGTACAATTTCCCACATAAAATTTAACTTGTCGCTTATAATGTCCATTTTTCAGATAAATGGCTTGTACAGAAAAGGCATTATGGATTTTAATATATGTATGCTTTATTTCTGGTTGGGTTTTTTTCTTTTGGTTTATAATAGGCATTTTCTATTGATTCATGCCATTAGTACATAGATACTGAATTTATTTTCTGGGATTGATAGTCCAAGTGTGGTTTATTGACTTTAACCTGAATGTGCATAAGAACAAGAGTTTTCAGGCAGAAGGGACTATTGTGTTTTTTTCAAAGAAAAAGTATTGGAGAATATTTATCTTATATGATAGATTTTGCGTACAACTTTGAGTTATCAATAAAGATACAGCCCAGAGGGAAAGTTTTGCTTTGCTTTACATGAATGCAAATTCTCATTTGGTATAAATAGGTCTAACTCCTTCAATATCAATAGTGCTAACGTGTATAGTGTCAGTTAAATAATTCAGGCATTTATCTGAGTAGCATTCTCAAAATAAAAATGTGAAAGCATTGTTTTTGGAGTGGAGAAACAAAATAACAAGGTTGTCTGAGTTCACACCTTGCTGAGGATTACTGATATTGAAAAAATTAGACCAATTTAAAACAAAGCAATTAGAAAAAAATACAACAGCAGTTAATTTTACCACTTGGAAATGATCTTATTTGTTTCCCAGAAATCTCTATAAATTAAAATTCATTGGCCATGTATCTTTTTGTAATTGACTTGTAGGCAATTACACCTGTTAGTGTTTTTAATGGTAATAATTCACTTCACTGAATTGGGTCATCTTCTTCGATACTGTTTTATCTGCTCCTACCTCAATTCCATGCAATAACTTCACTCTGCATAAAAAAGAAGCCCTTGAAAAGTTAATGAGACAAAAGTGTGAAAACCTCCCACTGCAGTGTGATGGGAAATAAAAGAATTTATTGTAAAGCTATCAGCTCAAATGCAATGCCATCACCCATCTCATGCATTGCACTACTGCCTGTTATCTTGAGATTCTCAGTCAATTCTGGGCCAAAAGTAGGCTTCTGGATTTTTGTTGTTGTTGTTCTCTATTGTTCCTAAAATGTTTTGGTGCCTTGAGTCTTTATGACTTAATGTCTTCTTGGCTGCCATCATAAACAAGACTTGTGGCTTACTGTTATTGATGTAATAATTTCATTTTCACAATGGGATAAGCTAAACTGAAAAAGATTCAGGACCAGGTCTGAATGAATGTTCCGTACTGAGAGATCACAGTTATGCCACAGGAACATGGCATAACTGAGAGCATGGGTGTCTCTTAACATTGAGGATCTAGCTGACCTTTTACTGGACTATTTTCAGTGGCTACACAGGCCAATATTTTTGTGTAAAGGGCAATTAACTGTTTCCTGCTAGAAGCATCTTTTTTATATCATTCTGTCTTGCCTTTCTCTTTGAGATGAAAATCTTATTTCAGAAGACCAAAACACCTGAAACTTGCACTTTTCATTTGCATTCACAGTTGGGCTCAATGAATTTTCCAGGCTAAACCATTCTATATTATTAAGGGGAAAAAAAAGCTACTTCCTTTATCGTTGTTAAACATTTAAGTTGCCTTGATTGAAGTCAACTACATTGACTCAAATCAGCTGAAAATCACCATATTTCTTATTCATTTCTATTTGTAGTTAAGAATCCAACCCAGTCTTCCTGTCTCAATATTCGCACCAAAATCTATAGTTTGTAGTTGAAATTTCCTACAGAAGAGAATGTGAACACCATTTTTATACTGTACCATGGGATTCCAGAGATCCAAGTACTAGTAGTGAAGAATTAAATGTAAAGTTCATAGAGTACAGAGTTTAAATTCCCCTACTGTTATTTTTTTGTCTAAATGTATCTTACCTCTGCCCTGTGTCAGTGAGAGGAGAAGAGTGGCCTCTCTTGGGAGGTCAGAAGTAAAGGTTTGGTCTTTATTCAGTGAGGCAAAGCTGAAAATCGGGCCTTTGAGTCTTGAAAACTGCCTCTAACCTCCCTAAGTCTACTGCTACTACCACCATTTTCCTTTTTCTTTTCTTGACTCTGCAACCATTAGTTAATTTCTCCAGAGCTACACTCTTGTCCTTAAAAAGGCTTCTGAGTAGAATTCTGTGACCATAACAGATGCTTGAGGCAGCATTTGAACTCATTCTGTCTACAGGGTTGATCCAATGGGTAAGTCTAGATAGTGCCATACTGTCTTTTTTATATCCTGCTTGTGCCTGGTAAAGGGAAGATGGCATTTCAGCCAGTGTTCAGGCTTCTGCTCCAAAGAGCAGGCACTTCACTGAGAAGTCACAATATGATGTATTGAATAATTTCACTGCTTGTGCCCTTTATCTGATCTACCATTTGTCATGTCTCTTAGCTTCACAATATATGAATAATACAAACACTGTAAATTCTTTGTTTATATATGTGTATGTTGAGATTAACTCGATGTTCTGATCATGAACTCAAAGTTATTACTTAAAGCTAGAATAAGTGCAAAGGGGAGCTAGTACTATGGCTAAAAATGGGGTGTAATACACAAGAAACATTTTGAAAAACTTGATTTACCAGCTGTAGTAAAACGAAGGCTGAGATAAGTATGGAGATACAGAGTTATTACAAGCTGGGGTTCCAGAATGCCAAGGCAAGCACCTAGAAGGGCATCAGCACAGGTAGAATCCTAAGCAATTGACAGGCATAAACACCTGTTACATTCTGGTGTCCTGTGAATTTCTAGTAGACTCTCTCGGTATCTCCTCTCTTGGTTTCTAGCATTCTTTGAATTTCTGTACCATACAAACCATGGGTGTTTAGAGTAACAAACTGTTTGTGCCAAAATCTAATTAAGCTAGCAAATAAATAATTAAATTATCTAATATTTTTCAGCTCAAATTTTCAATATTCTTCTAAGCCAAGTTTAATTTATGTTCTTTTGAAAAGAGATGCTACAATATGTTTTTCCCAGAGCCTGCCTCACAGGCTGCTTATGCTTGACACATAATTTTTTTTGTACAATTTTTAAATTATTTGAAACTTAGGGGTTTAATTCCACTAAAGATTTATGAATTTTCTGTTCATTTTTGATTTTTTAATAAATGAGTAATTAAATGCTCATTGTACACATTGCTATGCTTTATGAGAAATTACTTCCAATATTTCTGATATCATACCAGAATTTGATTTTTTCTTTTGACATTTTATAAAAGAAAAAAGTCATTTTGCTTAAAAGTCTGATATTAGTATTTCTTCTCTCTTTTTTTTTCCCAGAAATGTATTGTTCCAACTATTTATATGGTTAAGCTGTTACTAGAGGACTAGGAAAGGAAAAGAGGTATTGTATTCATCCAGAAAGCTGGTGTACATTTCCTATCTTACATTTGATCTTTATATGAAATAACAAAAGTACCTGTAAGAATTGAGTGTGCAACTTTTTTCTTAAACATTTTCTTACTCACATCACAGTTTCTTCTGTATACCTGAAAAGCTTCAAGTGTTTTAAACATTGCATTTTCCTTTTGGCATACAGATGAAAGTACTGTAACATATTTGCATTCTTAAAAAATTTACAGTTCCCTGTATACCTGTTCTTACTGGTTTCACAATAGCAATGGTAAATAGCACTGCAGCATGGGATATATGTGATATCTTGTATAATAATTGCACTCCTACACAAGTAATTTTAGGGTGTTCAAAACTTGTTTTCTTTATTATTTCTTATAAATCAACATGGTAATTAGTTTTGTATGACAGACAAAAGACATAATCTTATTTATTGTACTCTGTGATGGATTTATCCAGTGATTTATTTTCACAAAATCTCAAAAAACTAATTTATTGCAAAGGTGGAATTTAACCTTGACACCATTATTGAATATATACCCCTGTGTCAAGTAGGGTAAGATTTCCTGGCAGAGAAGGATATGGGAACCAGTTTTGTGGCAATACGTATTTGTTGTTAGTATTTTAGGTTGTTACACACAAAAATTATTTATTTCATTAACTTTGAATGCTTTTTGTTAAAACTGGAGAGAATCTCTGATCTCCTTTTTGGGTATCTCTTTTGGTGGGGAAAGTGGAAAACTTCTAGTCAGTTCTTTTGGGATTCCGTGTCTTCTGATTTGCAATCAATAAATCATATTCCATGCAGCTGTACTGTGCTCAATAGTGAGAAGCTACTGATTCTAGGCAGTTCTATGACCTCTGTTTTCAAGGATGGGGTTATTTATAGTCATAAATGCTTTAATTCATACATATTATTAGGTATAATTATGCCATATATAGGAAGCAAGAAAGAGATATTATCCCTACTTCACTGGTAATATGACTCATAAAAAGATGAAGACCTAGATCATTAATGTCAAATGTGTATTGTAATAATTGAAAATTATTTCCCATATATATTCAGCATCTGAACCTAAGTTAGTTGCTGAACAAGGAAAGGAGTACCCAGAGAATCTCAAATTGTAGATTAGCACCGACTGCTAAACATGTAGCACAATTTTCTATGGGCAGAGTTAGTGTGCAATCATTGTAAGTATTTCACAAGCTTCAGATGATACCCCTTTTTTGAAGTCTCTATTAGCACAAGATTTGACTGTTTGGGATCAGAGAGATATATGGGACACAGGGAAGAATAAGAATCATGTTCAGTTAAAGTGTCAAAAGCAAATCCTTCTGTTACTTGAAATTCAGAAGTGCTCCCCTAAAAGGTAATTTGAACAGTAGCTGCATTACAATGTCAAGTGCAAAACCTTTAATGGAGAGAAATTTCCTCAACTAATCTATTTGTCAGTGGGGAGGGGAAGTAGAAAACTATATATAACTTAGAAGCTGAAAGGTTTTGCCCTTCTCCAAAAGAATAAAATAATACAGCACTGAATAATGGTTTTGATTCCAGGTTTAAATTAGAAATCCAATTTGTTCTTATGAGCTCCCTACTCCATTTTTTACTACTCTCTCAATTCTTCTGGGTGACATTGTGAGATAAAGCAGAATTTATGCACTTTAAATAGGTAAAATTTTATCAAAGCTAGATTGAAACATGTCCAGAAATATGTGTGTAAATTGTACTGTTTTTGTTAATAAGTGCCAAGTATCCCCATATAGATTTAGTAAAGTTTACACTTAGAGATATGTTAAATACAGATGCTAAAGCCATTATCTTCTTAATTAGTGTTGCCTGTTGTAGGAGTTAAAATATGGATCTTAAAGCTATCCAAATACAGTATTGTATTGCAATTACATAAACACAGGCAGGGAAACAAAATAGACAGGAAAAAAATCGCCACCTGTTAAAATAAGCAATTTTTATCATTTGAAACCACTGGCACAGAATGATATACAAGTGCCAAATAATAATTTATACCTATGTTTAAATTGGAATTTGTCTATTTAAAAAACTGTTGTGTGTTCATCATGCCCTAGAGTTGGTCATGGTGAAACGAGCTGGGTCATTATTTAGGTTAAAAAGGCCTGAGCCTAATAACAGTTACTTAGTTTAACTTTAATGAGGAAGAGACCTTTTCAGCAGAGAAACAAGTAAAATTTATTATCTTACTTTGAATTGATTTGTTAAAGAAAAACATAAGGGAAGAGTTCAGGTTTTTGACTTTCTTATTATGTGAGTTCTACAAGAGCAATCTGTGCGAAAGTGGATTATGCTGTGCATGTGGTGGAAAGTAAATTGTGGATGTTTTGGTATATGTAAAGTACATGATGAGAACGTGAAAAATCTATGGAACATAGTGCACATCCATTTGCAAGAGGTTAATTATTTAGTAAACCGTGGTTGTAAACTGTAAACTAACCTTGTATGCTAGTGGAAAAGTGAAGAGCAAACCTTAATTCTGGCATCGTATTTGTATTGGAAACATTTATTGGCTTGTATGAAAATTAAAGTCTTTATATTGGCTATTCTAGTGGAATTGTAATTTGCATGTTTTGCAAAAACATTTGGAGAAGAGGGAGGCTGATCCTGTACTTCGAAGCCACTGTATAACTCCTACTGACTTCAGTGACATCTCCGAATTTTCTTTGTTTTCAATATATTTGCAGTCCTAAGAGACTATAGACAAATGAAAAGAAACACAAACTTTATTTTTGTGTGCTCAAGGTTATTGACAGATCTTTTACAGGAATATCTTGATTACAGAAATTCAGAATCCTTCACTGCCTGTTATCTATGTATCCCCAGAATGTGTTCATTTTTCTCTTCCTCTGTGTACAAGTTTCACTTTCTTCTCATTGTCTAAAATTTGCAGTCTGAAATAATACAATTTCAAAATATGAGTTGTATGAAGATGGAATGGAATCTGAGTTATTTCTTATCAAAACCCAAAGCAATTATTATTATTTTACAGTTTTATGTTATTGCATAAAGTATGACTGTCTTAGATCATAAAGAGTAATTCCATCATCACTTTCAAAGGGAGTTTTGGCATTTTGTCACTGTCTTACAACTTACATACTAGTGGGCTTGTTAATGTTCGAACAGGAAAGCAGCCATACTGTGCCCGACCAAAAGGCCATCTATGCAAGCACTGTCCCTTTCACTGCAGACCACAGTGACCGGCAGTGGAGTACATGGGGAACACTGTGCAGGACCACAGCCGGTAGGGGACCCTGGAAGTATTCTCCAAGCATCCAGTAATGGGTTATTCAGATATTTTCTGAGCCAAAACTTATATTATATATATACTTTTTTAATAAAAATAATGTTTACATTTATATATTTATTGTCCTGCATGGTTAGCCCACAGAAACAAATTTCGTGAAGAACTTGTGCCACTGAATGATATCCCAGATGATGTAAAGAATCATTCATTGCTGGTCCACAGTTTATACTGACAGAGGACACAGACTGTCTTAAGTAGCTGAAATTGCAGAATGTTATTTTTCAACACAATACCAGCTAAAACCGTGAGGTGAATATTAGGATATTGATGAGAAGTTGTTGAGGTGCTGGAGTGACTCCAGAGGAAGGGTACCAAGCTTGTGAAGGATTTAGAGAACAAGTCCTGTGAGAATAGGCTGAGGGAGCGTGGCATGTTTAGTTTGGAGAAGAGGAGGCTGAGGGGGGGATCTCACTGCCCTCTACAACTACCTGAGTGGAGGTTGTAGAGAGGTGGATGTTTGCCTCTTCTCCTTGGTGACTTATGACAGAACCAAGGGAAATGGCCTGAAGTTGAGGCAAGGGGGTTAGATTAGCTCTTAGGAAGAATTTCTTTACAGAAAGAGTGGTGAGGCCCTGGAATGGTCTTCCCAGAGAGGTGGTAGAATCACCAACCCTGGAGTTATTTAAGAAGTGTGTACACATGGTTCTTCATGACTACTATAGTGGCAGGCATGGAGGGGATTATTTTGTGGTTTTCCATTGATTAGGTATGTAGGTATTTTTGATTGTGGGTATTGCCAGACTCAGTGATCTAGTAGATCTTTTCCAACCATGTTTATTCTGTGATTCTGTGGTTTTATTTAAAGCATGCTTTGCCTAATAGCATAATCTGTAGTCTGTATGTCCATTCTTAGTGGCCTCATAGTGCCTCGAAAGGGAAGAATGTCACTTAGAGAGTAAACATTGAGAATGTTCTTGAACAATATATGAAAAGGCTTAGGAGGGAGTTCATGGCTAATACAAAATATGTCTGTGAGGCAATGTACAGACAATTGAAAACAAGATTTGTCTGAGAAGAAATACTTCAGGGCCTTAGCAAAAGGATATTGATTTTTTTTTCCTCTTGATATAGGAATTCCTACAGTAATTTTTTTCTTATCTCCTCCAAATTGGTAAGTAAGTAAATCTTTACAACAAAAAGCTGTGTTATTCTGGAACATAACAACCGTGATGTACTGACACTTTAACCAGCATGAATATGAAATCATTCTCCAGACTGCAGAAAAGGAGGCAGAAACTCATTACTTTAATCCTCTGAGCACTGAGTCACACATCAAGCTGAATATGGCTTGACTTTTAGGGAGGTTAGCCAGCTTTATCCAATATTTCATTGCCTTTGCAGTGACTTGCTGTGTTTCTGTACATGCTGAGACTAACCAGTAGGGTGTCACAGAGCGTGCACAAATATGCCATGAAGCAAAGCCCTCATTGATGAAATTATCTTTTCCAAGATCGAAGTTCTTAATAAAGTTTGAGGTGCCTATTTAAAATACTGCATTGTGTCACCTTCCTCATCAGTGCTATTTGGCACTTGCCAGAAGGCTTTGTGTTCTTTCTTTACTTATTTAACCATTGATCTAGAGACATTTTCCAGTAGTGCACTTGCTCCATCATATGAATGAAACTCTTTGCCTGTTTTTCTTCACATGTGAAGCATTTCTCCTCCTAACATCCATAATAAACACTTCCTTTTCAGTGACACCCACATTGGCTTTTGCTAGCTAATAGGCACTGTTTAGTTTTTTCCTTAATGTAAATGATTAGCCTTTAGATACTGGAAATGTTGGCATGTTGTTACTGTAGGCTAAGCATAATTCTTTTAATCTTGATGGTAATTTCCTGGTTAGATATTTTAAATAAATGAATTTAAATAAATAACTTTGTACAAGTAACATTAATTAATCATATCACTGTAGTACTATATTTGGATATTCATTTATTTCTGAGTCTGTATTTTTTTAACTTTTATGTTTGGAGTCTAATTTGTCAGAGATTAATAATATGCCTTGTTCATAATTGTGTATTTTAATCAGTTCTTGTTTTATTAGTATCAGTGAATACAGTGAAAAACTGAGTGTAGAATGCTCTTCTTCTCAGTGGTAACCCATAGTCACTGAAAGACCACATAGGCTTTGTACTGTGCTCTCCTCTACTTTCAGAATACTCTGTAATTCAAAACTGTGGCAAAATTTCAACTTTATGCCAATGCCTTTCATCTGTTAAAAATGATTAACTGGTTAGATATGACCAAGGCATTTTGTATATGCTTTTGCAATTGTAGCAGAAATATTTATATTATAAATGAAACAATGATGGTTTATTTAATTCTATGCCAGTATTCACAAAACTTACTGATCAAACTTGCTTTGATGATTCCTTGCAGGCCTTCATTAACTTAAGCTTAGGTCAAAGAACATCAAGTTCAAATAGCAAAGACTTCAGTACTACAGATGTTTCTTTTCTCACAATTAGATGAGCAGGAGACAATCAGGGGACTGAATATGTGTCTTACTGTATTTGTGGCCTTAGCATAGAGAAAATCATAAAGGGTGAAGAGATTATGATGGGTGTTTTTTTTTATTTTATCTTGTATTGTTTGATGTTAATGAGGATCTACTGTCATTCTTTCTTCCTGTTCTATTCGAGTATGATTGAACTACTTATGCTTTTAAGGTTGCATAATGAGAATTATTTCCTGCTTTTTCGGATGCTGAAGTGTTTTCTTTATACTCTTTTACACTTTTAAGAAAAAGTAACAAGCTCAAAAAATTCCCTGATTTTTTTTTTTATTATTTGCTCCTTTGTATTTCAACCTTGGGTGCACTTAAACCTTTCTCTGAGGTTATTATTCCTTAGTTTACAGTTCTCCCTTATGAATCCTGGTTGAACTCAGATTGCTACAAAAGAGTTTGGGTGAGGCACTGTAAAGATAAATTATTTTTCTTACAGCCATTGCCCAGCTATGGAATGAATCGACAGTTTAAGCATTTTTAAATTTATTTTTTCATTAGAAAATGCTAAATTTCACATAATGTCATAATAAAAAAGTTCTTCCTCCAACTGTGGGAATTAAACACAGATTATTCTTAGAGGTTGTGCAGAGTTGTTTCTTCCTCTGACCTAATTTTATATGTTTTTCATCTTTCTGTTCTATTTTTCTGGCATTTGTTTTTTGCATTGTGCCTTTGTAACAATGTAATTCACACTCCCTACTCTTGTTCAGCAAGGTCATACTGAAAATTCTTTAGAAGTTACTTTTAGAAAACAGTTTTGTCTCAGTAAGTTCGGTGTAGATGAAAATTTCTTTGGGTTTATACCTATCTTGCAAATTTGCCTATACAAATATGAGGATGTACAGTTTTCAAATGATGTTTGCTTTCTTTTTCCCATTTCTGCTACATAGTAATTCTGAAACAGTGAGGCTCTCTGGGATCTTTTTTATTTGAGAATAATTCTGGTAATCCAACTGAAGCATTGCCAGGAGAATAACAAACTAAAAGTGAGAAATGGAACAGTGAAGCTTTCAGGAAGTATGAAGAACAACTGGAAAAAGTTTGCACTGCCTTTCATCCTAAGCAGTGAATGTCTTCCAGCTGGCTCCAAGCATTATTTTGCAGGTTTTGGTTGAACCAGAGGAAGGAAGCCAATTGTGGGGTTTTTTTAGAGAAATTTGTGAGTGTTTTATGAGGCATAAAAATGAATGAGAAGACGAATATATTTTTATTTAGGATACAAACTGATTGAGAGATTAGTGAAAAACCTTTTAAAAGCTGATGACCCTAAGACTGGGGCAGCTGCATGTACCAATGGAGCACTTATTGTGACATTTCTGCCACACCAGGACAGTGTGACTTTTTATAAAATGCAGGTGGAAGTCTCAGAATTGACAGAATCTACCATGTCAAACAGATCTCGCCAGACTGGAGCTAATATTGACTTGTAACAACAGCAAGAAAAAGAATGGGTGACAGTATTTCAAATACACAGTAGTGTCATAGTTCTAAACATGTATGATAGCTAAATCATTAGATATGGACATGTTTACATTCTTATGGTATTTTAGTGGGTTTGTGTCATGCTGTCAGCTACCCTATCATCCTGGCTTGCACCTACTCTGCCAGGCACCCAGGTTCACTATATCTTTGCCTTCTCAAGCTCTTCCATAAAGCAACCAGCTATGATCCTTCTTACCTCCTTCTGGGTGACAGCTGTGAGTAGGAAAAAGGGTTCGTCTAACATAAATATGTCAAAAATTCCTTTAACTACATCAGTGAATTGATTTATATGGTAGGGAGCTAGAATGAGAGATTACATCTCCTGAAGCATATGGAAGCTCTAAATAGAATGCAGGCTAGAGCTTTAAAAGATAATCAGGATAAGACTTGTAAGGAGAGTTAATATGTTTTATAGATTTATATGAAACAGATACAGGCTTTTGGGAGGAGCTGGCTGTTCTATGGGTCATTTATAACTAAAATATTAATCATAAATTAGACTTTTCTACAAGTAATACTTAATTTTCTTTAAAACCTGCAAAGGTACTTTACTATTTACTAAGGTTTGGTTATCAATGTTTAGATAAAAATCAAATACAAAAATGATAATCTGTATTTCCAGACTACTATTACAATTTCTTTCTCATAGTGCAGTAGAAGATCACATACTGCCACATTTACTGATCAAACTCCCAGCATTACAATTAATCAGACAAAAAATTTGTTTCTGAGAGAACCTTGAACTACTGTTATTCATTGATTTTCTGGTTTACTGGGTTATTTCAATGCTGTCTATAATTTTAAAAGTTTTGATTCCCTGCATTTTTTAATTCTAAAAGTTGACTGCCCATACATTACAAAACCACTACATATAAAATATATACAAAAGTTTAATTTATTCAACATAAAATTTCTGCCAGAGAGAAAGATGTGGAATAAGGTATTTATTTTTTGTCATACTGTACATTTCATACTGAATGCAAAGTGACATCTTGTAATGGAGAAAAACTTTTTCTGAGACTTTATGTGATGTACAGGACTAAAGAAATATGGGGCTGTATTGTTGTTTAACAGGATTCTGGACACACCCATATAATTTAGACACTATCTCTTGCACAGTGTGTCTGTAGGTGATGGGCATGGAACAATTCAGAATATAATGACATAATCTTAAAAGACCCTTTGGATACAGAATTATTTCACATTAAAAAATCAAATGAGTTTGGGTAAAACACGCGTAAAACCTACCAAACCCTATCTGCAAAAGTGATTTAAACTCTACATGAATCTTTTCCCATTTTTCATGAGACAGAGTAAGTGGATAAATTATTTTGAAATTGGGATTTAGTTGTCTAAGTAACTTGTTACTTACTCAAACTTTTAATTAACTAAACTATTCTCTCTATAATTCATATTGAGCAATTTCCTGTAGCAGTATATTACAGGTGAAAATCCATGGCTTGCTGATTTACTGAATAAGAAATGAAATATTAAAAGTATGACTTGTAAAAAGGTTTTAATTTATTGCTTTTTCATTTCAATTGTGAATGCTCTTACTTCTGTTCCATTGGTTTCAATTTTTTTGTAAAGCAGTATTTTAGAAACTGTTGACATGTGTACCATACTCTCTTAAAGTGGAAAATTCTTTTAAAGAATTACAGGATATTCAACGTGGAACACAAAACTACTTGGGCACCAGCTTTAAAGTTTTTATTAAAATGCCATAGAAGAATTGCTTTAGTAAAAACAAGACTAATAATATTTTCTAAAATACTTTTAAAAATACTTTTAAAAGATATTTTTAAAAAAACTAATCAGAAAGGAGCTTTTGAAAGAATAAAAGTTTGAACAAGTCTTGTAATTCTTGTGAAAAATTGATGCTTTGGGTCTTTCTAAAGTTATGTGTAGTTCATATAATTGTCACACACTGTGAGTAGACAGAGTTTGTACAGTGTAAATTGGATTAGAAATATTTTAGAAATGTTGTTAGCAGAAGAGGAAAATTGTATTTAACAAAGATACAGGACACCAGTCTTGCCTTAAATAATATTCCTAGAGGGCTATAAGGGTGTCAGTTCTGTGAACTCAACCTATTTGTCCTGAGTCTTGTAACTTTTGTGCTGATTCTTCCCAGAGTGCTGAATTACACTGCGTGTTTTCTTTCATTAGGTTAGTCAGGAAGAAACAAATAGTGCAAATCCTCTCATCGACTTCACAGAAACTCATGTATTGTCTGATGCACAGATGAACAAGGCTTGTTCTAGTCCATATATGTTATTTAAATTAGGGTAATTTTGATTCTATGGAGTTTATTAAGTAAAATAGCAGTACACCAAATGTTCAGAATGCAGCTAATTAAATAATGGGATCTGTTCATCTTGATATATCATTATCCATATGCAGTTCTTAAACTGTAAGATATAATATTGCACAGCACTCTTTATTTGCTACTAATTCATATGTACTGAGGTAATGAAACTATTTACAATAGAAAGGGCTCATGCTTAGAAGGGAATAAAAGCATCTCTTAATGTGATAACCTGCATTTTCCCCTTAATGTTCATCATATGAGATGCATGTCTAATAGGTTACATTGCATTTCAAATATAGCTTAGTCTTTCAAAGGGATTAGTGAATTTTCTCTTTAATGGCTTTTGAGACACATCTGAACTTCTTTCAGTCTTGTGACTGTCCCAAAAGAAAGGAACATGAGTTGTGATTGATAGGGCAACGTCTGTCATGCTTTTGTAAATTTTATATCCATGTTGTTTCATAGAGCAACTGAGTGCTATTAAAAATAGCTAGTATTATGTCAGTGCAGTAATAGAAAGGAACTTACTTGTTCATGCATTTTTGCAATCTAATCCTGTATTGCTGATGTAACCTTTTCTCTTCTGTAGAAAAAAATAATTCTACAGTAGATCTAGATTTTTCTTTTTTTTTTTTTTCATTTATTTCCCTACCAGGAATAAATTTAGACTCTCTGTGGTATTTATCACTTTGTAAATGTCAGACTTATAAAATGTATACAGAGCCTTATAGAGAGATGTGAAAGATTGGCATCTCTTTTATTTGCCAAATGGAAGAATTTGGTATATACATAATTTTTCTGTTAATTGTCTTTATCATATTAACCCATGAAAATTTGGTAGGAATTTCAAGAGGTCTTTAGTCAGAGCCCCTTTTCCTGCTCCAAGCAGCATCAGCTACTAGATAAGATAAGGCTGCTTACTGCTTTACTGAGCTACACCCTGCCCTGCAACATCATCTATTGTTGGACTGTCTTCATGCTGAAACATTTTTTCAGAAAGTAACTATAATACTGTATTAAATATAATGCTATATATATTGTTACTCCAAGCACATGCATTATTACTTTTAGTGTAGTTTCATCTGTAAATAGAAACAGCAGAATTTTCCTAGCATAGAATATCTTTCTTCATTTAATTTCAAAACAGTCTGAAATACACTCAGTACCTTAAGAAGACACACTTCAATTGAAAATACTCTGTGATGTAATAGTGTTGCAACTTTATGACGTTTCATTTCATGCCATGCTCAAGTAACTGAAATAATGAGTAGCATATTGCAGAGTTTAACACTCTCAGACCTAGAGGATGAAGAAAGAATTATAAATTTCCAAAGCTAAGATTAATTTGCAAGCTTATTCTCCCTCTTGATCTTCGGAAGTCCACTTCAAACACACATCCCCCGCCAACCATTATTTAGAGCAACCAAATGTTAGCCCTGTTTAAGACATGGGATATATGTAAGACTGTGGCACGCGATATGTTTCTTTCAGAAGTAACCATTCTAAATGGCTGGTACTAAATCTTTACACTTAATGTGTTGGTTCTGCTTCTACTGAAATGCCAATAGATTAATTATTTTTGATACGACAACTTTTGCAGTATGGTGGATTGTAATGAAAACCCGTAAAGTCTGATGCTATCAGTGTCATGTAGAAAATATTAGACGTTTTCATGTTGTGCCTCATCAGCAGACACATTTTCTTTCTCCCTTTGTTGTCCATCTCTGTCATCTAATAATTATGATAAGGCATGCCGAAAAAAAATTGTTTTCTGAGATTTGTATTCTGAGCTTTCAAATTAGTTTTGCCCTGGGTAAAACTTTCTCTTTCTTTGTTTCTACTTAACCTACTCTGCTATCAAAATAAGAAAGAATAAAGTGCAGCTGGGTGTCAAGAAAGTAAAATGTATCCACGTACTTGGAAGTTGATATTTGTGACTTCTAATGCCCTATCTATGTATGTTTGCCTGTCAGCACTGCACATACAATGCAGCTTGGGTCTGAAATTCTGTTCTCTTTCTCTTTCCAAATTATCAGCAAAGAGCTAACTCCTGGACTTTTAATAAGTACTGCAATAATACATAAAGCAGTCAAAGAGCTACAGCTTGATTAAATGTTTTTAGGATTCTATGTCAAGGCTACAATTTTGAAAGATGAGTAATAATATAATAAGTAATTAAACATCTGAATTAAAAGGTGAGCTTTATACTGTGTCCTGAATATTTTAAAGTTCAGGCTTTGCAGGTCATTTGAAAAAGAATGGTCTTGTGTTAGAGATATGAGTTTTTCCTGTGATAGGTTTTAAAACAGCCTAAGACAGACTCTCATGGCATGCTTCTAAAACCATGACTAGCATTTTCAGTGTTGTCTGAAATTATTTCAGTAATAAATGCAATCACACCTTATTTTGTCCCATAGACATTTAGTACATGTTGAAGCCTCTAGAACATTTTTAATGTTGCTAAAAGAAATTAATAGCCTCAACCAGTCTTATTATTGTAATTTTTTATTTATTTTAGTAACAGGAAAAATATGGGACAAAAATGGGGAAAAAACATATTCACTATGAGAATCATGAGGCTACTGCTGGCTAAAGAACATCTTTAAAACATGTCCTCTGGATTGCTGCACTACAATTCTCTTCCTTGACAGTATCACTGTTGAAAGGTTTTGACATTCCCTTAAAATTGAGTTTTTTCTCTCTCTTAAAAAAAAGTAAAAATTATTAAAAAAACAATAAAATAAAAATTTAAAATCTTAATTTTTTGTTATATTTTTCTCCAGTACCTGAATGGGAATTTATTTTTTTTTTTTTTTTTTTTTNTGTTTTAGCAGTTCCTGTTTGGTTGGTTTGAGCTCCACGGTTTGTTTTTGCAAGATCATTACATTAAAATCCCACATATGGATAATATTAACCTTTACCATATCTTTTCTCAAGGGTAAATTCCTTCAGTCTCAGAAGGGAGAGCTTTGTGGATAAATCTTGTGAATACTAATGGAATGATGAAATTTTTTCTCTGTCAATGAAAAAATTCTCAGAGGTATCCAATAAAACAGACATATGACAAATCATTTCTACTTTATACGCTCTGCAGTTAAGTCTCTATTACATTGGCATGCTGTCCTCATAGTCATGTACGTGCTTGCTACAAGTACCAGAGAGAAATACTGCATAGGAGGTATTATTTTCAATATTTGTAATTACAACTAAAGGATACTTATAAAATTCTAATACCAAATTTTGCTAAGAAAAATACAGCAGCAAGGGCTTTCTGTGACTGAAAGTGATTCCAACAACTTGAAAATATTCAGTCTGACTCAAAAGACATAGAAAATTTCCATATAAGTCCCAAATTTGGATCTGTTATGACAGCTGAAGTCCAAGTTAAAATTATAACTTTTTGTTTTAATATTCTATCACAATCTTGCAGGATCTTTTCCTTCTTTAAATTAGAGCAGCACTGCCTAGCATATCAATGATTATAGGTATGTGTTGATTGCTCTGTGAGTATGAAGAAATTGCTCATATTAACAGAATCATACAGGTAAATCACTACATTCTGTGCTGAAATTGTGGCTTTAAATTAAGCTAACAAGCCTTCAGGTAGAATCCACTCTGCTGATGCACAAAGTCAGTTTGGTGCCAGACACAGAAAACACACTGGCTAGATGTTGTGGAAATTCAGGTAAACACCAGAGAGTATTCTATTACTCAAATTCATAGTTCAGGACAGTGACTGTAGCTGAGATGTGAAAAATCTAGTCCCTGTTTGGTGAGACAATCTGCAGTATTCTGTTCAATTCCAGAGAGTTTTATGACTAAACCACAAAAATCCAGTCTTCAAGCAGTCTGACTAATAGGATTGAGACTATCTTTAATAAGTTTGTAAACTGGTGGTGGGTTTGTGATTATGACTCAGAACATCTGGCAGTTAATTGGATATGTGGCTCCAGTGTATTTTGAAATCTGGTTTCTGTGATTTTTCTATATAACATCTGGATTTGAGGTACAATTTCAGTAGTGTAAGCTAGATCTCATTAGCAAGACATTAATGATGAAACTTTTAAGAGTTGAGGATATCAATAGGCATAAGAAATTAAGGCCTTATCACTTCTTGTATGTTAATTTAAGCTTCTAACTTACATTGATTTGACAGTTTTTATTTTATTAATATCAAATTGACATTATATTTCTACATGAGCCATCATTTCTGAAAATAGAAAAATGTTATGTGATATTCCTGAAAAATCTTAATTTTCAATATACACTTTTTTGTATACTTTCTTCTAATTCAAGTTTACATTTCAACAGAGGGAGTACCACCTTGTTACACTCTGCAGTCACTGATCTAATATTTCTGAATATCTCTAAATTTAGTAAGGTAAAGACAGCAATATGTAAAAAATATTGTAATAACAAGTAAGAAGGCACATGGCAACATTTTTTCTTCCCGTCACAATCTAGTGATCAACTCCTAGATTAATTCCTTTAATTGAAGTCTGTTGGGTTTAGTCAATAAATTATTATTAATGCAATCTAATGACAGCCTCCCAGCTGATTGCCTTTGGCATTAGTCTGGAAGGGAGCTCTTGCCTGAATGTACACAAATGCTTTGGTCACATCAAACAAGGTTCTACAGAGAAGGTCTGCCTCAAGCTGCATTAGCAGTAGTTTAGATTAGACATTAAGAGCAAGTTCTCTACCAAGCAAGTGGTTAAGCACTGGAATGGGCTGCCCAGGGAAGTGGTGGAGTCACCATCCCGGGCTGCCCAGGGAAGTGGTGGAGTCACCATCCCTGGAGGTGTTTAAAAGGCAGGTAGTCCATGGAACAGATTTAGTTTTCATGGAAGACAGTCATGAAAAGAGAAAAGCCTTTTCTAATCTAGGAGCTCTGTTAGAAACAAACCAAATTTATCAAATGGCCCAGCTGTTCTCTGTAGGTTAATAATGATCTTTTTATTTGGGTGCTGTTCAGTATTTGTAGCTAATTAACTCCCTTTCATGCCACACTGCAATCTGCAGTTAGAGAACAGAAGGAACTGAAATACATTGAATTAGAAGCTGTTACATACACAGAACAAATTCAGCTAATTCATTGTACAATAGTTATTACCTAAGGTATTGAAAGATCTTTTCAGAGTTCTCTTACTGTATCTTTATTTTAAATACTTTTGCTAAGAAGGCTGAGTATAAAGGCTATCACAAGTTACAGGAACTGTAGCAGTAAATATCCTCATTTTCTCATTAACTTCAAGGTAAGATTAAGCAATTTTCAGTGGTATGCAAAAAGAAACCTGCCATTGCTAATGTTGAACCATTAGTGTACAGGTGATGTTTTGTAGTACATGTACAAAATTTTTCACGTGTTTACTCTCTCAGTGTAAGCTGCAAGTAAAAATGCTGCACCTAGCTGCCTCTGGCCAACTCAGGTGAAGCAAATATGTTGCTCTTTTCCCCTTCTCCATCGCTTTGAAGTGAGTGGTTTGAAACTGAGCTTCAAAGAAATAGAGAATCGTGGCATTATCACTTAAGTGTAGTAAAATGAGTAATGATAGATTAGGAAATAGCTTTCCAGTGTAGATTGAA
The DNA here is from genome assembly GCA_013397515.1 of Upupa epops. Classification (NCBI taxonomy): domain Eukaryota; kingdom Metazoa; phylum Chordata; class Aves; order Bucerotiformes; family Upupidae; genus Upupa; species Upupa epops. Next base: position 108,999 of record VZRI01004376.1, read on the forward strand.
ATAATTTAGAAATCATTTGATGAATGTTTGTTCACAGAGCACAAGTTCCCAGTTAAATTCCCAATTCATATAATGTATATGTTTTCCATCTCAAAATTTGAAATGTAGTTTATACACTTTTAGACTATAATTCACTAACTCTTTTGGTGGACACTACTAGTTAGAGGAAATGATGATAGTTCTTCAATTTTCTAATAGAAACCCCCCCATCAAATTCCAAATATAATTTGGTTGGTTAAGCATTTCTAATTCTTTTTCTTTTCTTTTGAGTAAGCCTATTTTAAAACTAAAATTAATTATTTGGGTTTAGATGATTCCCAAGTCTTTTTGTCAGAACTTATAATTTTTGGAGGGTACTTTTAAATTTTTTCTTTGCTGTGGTTGCTTTGTACTGATGGGTTTCCTGCTGCTTCTTATTCTTACTTTTCATAATATCGTCTTAGAAAAGCCACTTCATGATAAATGTTCATCAATGATTGCACGTTTCATACAAGACTGTTGCTAAATGGTGTCTCTATTGTTTTCCTGTGTATGAAATGTGTCATAAAACTGTTTTCATGTAAGTATTTTTGAGCTTATTTGTTTTAAGTCATTTGTTAATCTTTAGATGAGTCTTTCTTACAATTATAGATAACTCAGGTGAAGGACAAATGTTCTTGTTACTTATTTGGTTTCCCTGCAGTAAGCCTCTTTCAAAACTTATTTGTGAAGTATAAATAAATGTCCTCTGAGCAGATGAGGTGGGCTTAGGTCAAACAAAAAAAGAACAAAGAGACTTTTTCTGCTACAGCCTGCCTGTGAGATTTCCTGCCTGTTGCTGTTTTTTTAGTTTGGGCAATGTGCTAATGGTTGTTATGATATAAATCTAGTGGTAAGACTGAGGAATGATTTACTTCTCAAATCTGCTGAGTCTGCCTTGAATTTGGTTGTTGGGCTGCTGCTTATCACTCTTGTATGTGAAGGGAAAATCTGTTTGTCTCAGATTTGGGAAAAATTACATTTCCACCTCTCTGTCTTGACTGACTGTTCAGTGCCACAGTAAGATAATTACCTCTTGTTGTCTTTAGTGTTCCCTGAATATATGAAAATGCTTTTAACCAGGCTCTGCACATCAGCAAGAAAATATTCAAAAGTTATCAGTATTCAAATGATGTGTTGTTTGTTTGTATATTAATTAATTTTCACCAACTTTAAGGAAAGATAATGCTTCTGTCCTTCAATAGCGCAAGTGGGTGTTAATTTTGATAGAGTTAAAATGCTAGCAGAGCAATGCTGCTAGAATTTTAGTAAATAGAAAACTGCTCTACATTTTTGTAATACAGCGCTAGTATCAAATAGTATAAGCAGCAAGTCTGCAGATGAGAGATTCAAACCACTTTGAACAGATCCCTTGTTCAACTGACAATCATTAAGAAGGCATTTTTACTGATTTGGCATCTAGTATTCACTCTAAATTCATAGTTCTGAAACTGTATGAAGTGCCTTTTATAAGCTACCTACTCTATTGGATTTGATTGTAACTTCAATTGAAAGCCCTTATCAAGAATATAAGCATGAAGAAAAAAACATTATTTCTGTAATTCTATCTGAAAAAACAACTCTATGTGAATTTGTAAACATTGGAAGTCAATGGCAGTTTTTCATCAGACTTCAAATACCTCTTGCTGCTTTTTTTTGTTCAGTGATTTTTTTTTCCCCCCAGGTTTCTACACTTTAACCAAAGTATCAATTCAGAGAACAACTGACAATGTCATCCTAACTTACAGAATGACACATTTTACTTAGTAACATACCTTTCAGCATATCACAGCTATCACAGTACACCAGGGTAGGAGGGACCTCAAGGATCATCCTTTCATATACTTGAGTTCTACTTCTGTGACTTGAGGGAGTATCACAGTGAAAGGGATTTGAAATTAAATTCAAATGTTTTCCTGAAAGAAGTTTAGATGGAAGCTGTGGGTGGAGAGGTCCATTTGGCAATTCTGAGGTGTGGAAAATCATGAGAAAAAACATTATACAGGAGAAAAAAGAACCCCAAGAAGATCTTTCCTTTTTTTTCTATGTTAGTTTGTGCTTGAGTAGATATATATTTACTTGATCTTCTACATCTTATGAAGTGCTTGCAGGTCCTGCCTGATCACTGGTATTTGTTCTTCATTTCTCTAACTTTCCATTAACTTTTATGTCTGGTGGTTGATTTCAGCCACAACTGACAAGAAGTTATAGATCTGTAGGTGTGGGCTCATAGGAAGGTCTGTGAGACATTCTTTCAGAAATGTGCAGACTCCAAAGCTATTAATTGCCATTTATTTTGAGGTAATGCTTCTTTAAGAATCAAAAAGCAGCGGCCAGATAAACTGTCAATATATGTCAAGCTGCAAACTCAAACATAGCATATGCCACTCAGAGGGCTAAAAAGAAGTTGTTAGTATACATGGAATGGGATGAGAATTTAGGAAAAACAAGAGAGAGAGAATATGAGGCAGCTGGAGACTGAGAAACAGCATAGTTGTAGAGACATGAAGGAGCTGAATAAATCATGGTTGTAGAGACATGAACGAGCTGAAAAAATCAAGCCATAAATTCACAAAAAGGTAAGATTTGTTAGTTTTCCTGTTCAGAGTATTAGCTGCTTGTCTTGCCTTTGCTGCTGTCCACAAAAATTAGAATTAAAAAAAAGACTCATTTCAACTCAGATGGGAGACAAAAAATAATTCATAAGCAGCTCATTAATATATATTCAGAATTATATTTACTAGAGGTTGTTTATTGTCTTGTGCTCTTGTATTGCTTGTAAGAAGAACCAAATGAAGTGTCTTAAAAGTGCTACTTCAAAAGGAGCTCTGAGGCATCTCTTTCTGGGGAAAATGTCGAGACTAAGGGTTGTTCAGGTAAACTATGTAAGTCCTTTCTTCATGAACTAATTCAGTAGATACTGAAATATTAAAACAGATTAAGAAAACCTGCTAAGGTTTCCCTTCCAGATTCTGACCATTGTTTGGTAGCAAATTCTGTGTAGATTTTAAAATATGTCTGTGTGTTCAGGCATCTACATATTTGTAAGGCTTTGCATCAGATGGAGGAAAAGTAGACAGTGACAAGATTTTTTGAGTATATAGTGTATATAATCTGACATTTTCAGGACATGGATTTTAACTAATTTACACCATCAAGCCACACTACTTTAATGTGACAGCAAAACATCTTCAGATTCTATATATGGATTTCTTCACTTTATAGGTCTACAACCCATCAATTTTGTTCTGCAGAATGTGATCTTTTTTTCTCCTTCAATTTACGACTATGAATCACTGTTAGCTTCACCCTTAGATCTTCAAGTCTAAAAGAGATGTCACCTTCTACAGCCAAGCCCTGGCTCTTTCTTGTCATAGAAAGTACACAACTTTCCATGCATGGATTAAACCATTACCTATAGTACTGTGTATATCTCATTTGTTCCCTGTTATTTATTCAAAAGCCATAAGAAGTCTTATGGAGAAGTCTTATGGAGGAGACATCAATAAAAGTATGACATGTAATTGTTGGTGAGAAGAGACTTTGCACCAGACTTATTCATGGTAAATAATTGCTTTTTCAGAGGAACAGGACAATATCTGTTGTCTTGGTGTCTCCTGCCACAGCAGATGAGAAAAGCCTAATGTTATAAAGCGTTCTGTAAGATTACAGACCTGACCACAGCTTTTTTTATGTTTACAGCTAAGCTCTGATCTTTCTCTTTATTAGACTTTTTGTCTGTGGCCATACCCCAAGCTCTGGTGTTGACTGAAGCATAAAACAGGTTGTTTGCTGGAGCAGAGAGACTTGGATCCAAAATCCAAGTGGGAACATCTGGTTCTTGGTCAACAGTAGAGTAGTAAATGGGCGAATTGATATAAAAATCACTGTGAATCAAAAATTGCATGCAAGGAAATTTCAGCTACTGGAAAAACAAATATCAAAGACATGAAATGGCAGTCATTATTCCTAGAGCTTCTGAAACATGCCATAATATGTTTCATAATTAAAAATATTAAACCAAAACCCCTTTATAGATACATCTCTTCCCTGCAACTTAAATGGCACCCCTCCCAAGGGTACTATTTGGATTTTTCTTTAATGTGAAATTTCTTTCCAGTTTTACAATCTGCTTTATTTATACTCCTGTTGTTTTGTTGCTGGATATTTAAATTCTCTTACTAAGCAAGATCAAATCCAACTTTGCTACTATACTGATTTTTTTCCCAGATTTTCACAGGCAATTCTTTATGAGCTATTTAATGATTTTTTTCTGGGGGCCTTGTATACGACAGTCTGTTTTCACGTGTCTTGTAATCTCTGTGCAAGTACCACTTCCATCTTGTCTGCAATTTACGGTTTAATGTGCCAGTGGCTTTTCATTAAATAGGTGTGTATGAAACTGGTTTCTCCCATACGGGTCACTCACATTCCAAAGGTTTCCACAGTGCAACCCTATCTTATCTGCACTTCCTCTTTGGAAGCACACAATCTATCCCTCTACTTCTATGCTTGGCTGCGCTTATGGTGACAGAAATGTCACCTGCCTAACACCTGCAGTTTTGCCTCTAGCACATAGTTTCTGCTGACTTTGATATTGGTATCTGGGATATGTGCATCTAATCCATCTTCTTGGGAATCATGACTACAACTACTCTTAGTCAAGACACTTAGCACCCTGACATTGTGAAATATATTATGGCATTGTGAAATACAGTTTAACCTAATGGTGGTAATTTACAATTAGTATGGACTGGAGAAAAAGTGATTTCAGAGCACTCTGGGGAATAAATATTCTAGCTGAAATGTGGAGGAAAACATGTAAACACACAACACTACCCCAAAATGCTCAGCTGGCTCAGTGTCTATTTTACCTTATTCCTATAAATCTCTTCCTTAGCTCTGGATTCAGACAGGCTGAGGGTTAAAGGCAGTATGATTGATCTACACTGAATTTTTACAGAGCTATATAGAGAAAACCAAATCTATAGCACACGATCATCACATACTGATGATAAAAGCTGTTCAATAGTTCAGAACCACTGAAGTAGACTGAGGTAGCTATGGTAGTAGAGAGCTGGAAACATAATGCCACTTTTCTTTTCCTTGCTTCTTTAATTTTGTGGAAAATAAATAGCACTCTGTTAGTGTGTGGTGACAGATGATCTGAGTTTCCCAAATAAATTATGGACAACTAGAGTATAGTGGGGATTTAAGTGGTGTTATGCATCATGAACCTCATTTGCCTGTTTAGAAACGTGTGCTATTCTTTTGCTTGAGAATGCTATGTGCTTGTTCAGGAGAACACTGCTGTTCAGATACAGAATGCTGTTGTACCGTCGATAATATACTGGGCAACATATTTTTTAGAGATATTTCCAGCTTTATTTCATGCTTCAAGCTTTCGGACAACATGAAATTGCATTTGTTGGGTGGAAGGTAGTATCTCATTGTTACAATATCTCTTTCTGATTGTATCTTGTTAGAAACTATCACCACGTTAATCAACTGTTTCTACTGCTCTGTGCACATGTCCAGTGCCCCCCAAAGATGAATGTAAGGAGTAGAAGCTATTTGCAGTACAAGCACCTTCTAGGCACTAAGCTGGTATTGTATATTGCTGAGTCTGTTTCAAGAGGGAAGAAAACAAAACAAATGTGAAAAGATCACAGTAGTTGAACAGCAACTGGGTATAGCTTAAATCCCAGAGGAAAAAAAAATCAAGTGATTACTGAAGGCAATGGGAATTTGAATTAAATATTCCCAGGGAAAAAAAAAAAAAGTGGTATGCAACTAAAGGTGGCAAATGCTAGCAATTAAATTTCTTACATATCGAAATTAACATTGCTCAAACATTATTTGGACTTCCTTGTGTGAGTGGATTTCTGATACAGTGCAATTACACTAACATATGCTATTTTTAACATAAGTTCTGTGTTTTCTCTTGTACAGCAGATAATTTAATTCACCTGATGACAGGGATTCAATATTTCATTTAATCCTTAATTGTTTTTCATCTGACTGGCTTACTGGATACCACTAAGGCTTTGATCTGAGGAAGGAACTGTTAATCACTTCTTTTTCTGTTATTTGGCTGTCATGTAGACAATGTATAGGTATTTCTCACATATTAATTGATGTGCTTTCATAGTCCTGTGAGACGGAAGGATAATGTTTCCATTTCACAAATAATAGGGTGACATTGAAGTAAAAAGCTTCTGTTAATATCAGAAAAGCTGGCTTTTATGTATGTAAATCAATGCTTTGAGTATTCACTGAAATAAAAAGTACAAAGTCCAGAGTAAGAAACCAACACCACAAAGCTATCGAATTGCTATGAAGAAGTTTACTTTTAGAAGTCTCCAGTATCCTGGAGTTATTCTCTAGTGCTATAAGTATGATTTTCTTTGTTTTCCCCACTTACTCCCCCACCCAATACCCTACATAATTTAGTCTATCTTTACTGATATATTGTATAAATGAAATTGAAATCTTGGAAAACAAAAATTAATGAGTTATGCAAGTTTGGAACATGTCTAACTTACACAGTACAGGACCAAAAGGAACAGTACTCATGTGGAAATGGAGAGGGACGCATGAGATGGTGTAATACTGTTTTTTCCAGTTCCAAAGATGTTTTTTGCAAAGTCTGTCTTTTTGATACCATGTATGTTTTGAGTGTTTCTTTATAGCTTTGCATTACGTAAATTATGAATAAGTTTGAAATTGGATAAAGCACATCTATAACTTCAGTAATTGATCAATAATATGCTTTTCAAGAGAGAATTGCATACACTTCTGAGAATGTACAAATACTGCAGCTGAGAAATAATACATTCCTTCCACCTGCATCTCCTAGTCTCTTCTTTCCCAGTGTTCTTGGTGAAGGATTTTTCTTAGGTTACTAATCTTAGAATGTGAACATAATCCAAATATGAACATAATTCGTTAGTATTAAAGAAGTAAAGGGACATGAAATTCTTCCCTTCTGTAACTGCACTTCAGACTTGTGCATTTCCCAAATGGTTTAACAAAATCATAAGGAAGTTGTCATTCTTGTGTGCTTTCATCTTCTGTGACACATTCCAGTATCTGAATCTGCTTTAAAATAATCAGTTAAAGTTTGTTGTGACTTCTGAAGAAATTTTCAAATAGATATTAACTGCTGAATAGATACCGATGCTGTAGATATGTTAGAAATAAGAAAAAAACTAGGAAAATAAGACTAAGGGTAGAAATAAAAAGATTAAAAAGAATTTTAAGGTTTGTGTATGCATACATTTTGTTTCTGAATTGCATTTCTAAACCCATTTTTATATTTCTACTTTTTAAAAAAGTACTAGATTAAGGTTTTGAACTCATTTAACATGGTAGCAAAGTAAAATAAACTGTCTCAAGGGATAAGTTGATGTGGGGGAAATTCTCACAGGGGAACATGCAGGCCAACTCAATGTGAGTGATAAAGCAAGTTCAACTTTATTAGCGTACTGCAGCAGCTTTTATAGCAAACCTTTGACACTTGTCCTCATATCATTGGCCACAGCCTTAGAGGTCACCTATTGGTCACAATGTAAAGACTTGTCCTCAGGCTCACAGGTCATCTTCTCATACCCCTCTTGCTTGCAGCTTCAGCGAGGGTTAACTTCCTCTCATGTCCAGCTTTTGCTTCCACTTGGGTGCTGAGCGGATCCTGCTGGCAAGTATCCAGGTTGGGCCTCGACCCCCGCTGACAGCCTGACTTATGCCCAGGATCTAAAACCTACAACTTAACTGTTTACCTCCTTATACTTAACTGCTTGTTTCATAACTATACCTTCATGATTATCATCAAAGCCTAGGTGGTACAACATTTCTAGGGACCCATGTCCCTTCTCTTTAAGCCAGTCTGCAACAAGTTGAGAAGGAACTGACAACTCTGATTTTATCTTCCACCTTTTATCTACTGCACAGCAAACTTTGATATTATTTCCTTTAAAATAACAGTCTCTCCCTCTTCTCTCCCAAATCTCACATAAACTCAATAGGTTGTTTATTGAAGCTGTTCCGACACAAAAACAGAAATTTAGAATTGCATTTATGGATTACATCAATAGTATTTCAACATAAGAAAGATCAGTCTGTCTCAAATTTATAAATGTTCTATGCATTAATAATTTCTTGTCAACATACTTACAAATGGCAGGAAAACAATCCCTGACAAGCACATTTCTTAGGCATAACAGCGTCATTCTTAATTAAAAAAAAAATCAGACAAAATCCATGGACAGATAAGGAAACAATCTTTCATTGAGAGAATAAAAGAATAAAAATACAGTCAGTGATATCATTTGAGCTTTTCTCAAACTTATTACTACACAATTTGATCATTAATTTTAGATAAATAGTGTGTTAAATGCTGTAAGATGTCTCTTTCTTCTTTGTCCACCTTTGCTGCAATTATTAATTATATATTATCTTTTTAGAATGTAACATTTCCTACTAATTAAACTCTTCCAAAGATAAGGAGATATGCTTTTTTTTACAGATCACAACACTTGATTGGGGATTGGGCTAAAATCCATTACGCAGAAGAAGATCAGATTGCTTTCAGAACAGGGGAGAATCTGTAATGCTGTGCCTCTGCATATGGACCAAAAAAAAAAAGTTTGCTCTGCAAATCAGTGTTCAAAACAATAAAACTGTTAAGCAGAGCTGCCAAAAATGTTCAAGATAGAATTATTTTTCTAAATTAATCACTTTTACAGACTTCTAGGAAACACAATAATTCTATTGCCGCCCGCACTGCCACTTTTCTCTGTACCAGAGTGTTCATTCTACCAGTGTCGACTTGCAGTGAATATGCACAATGACCAGCCCGTTGGCTCTTCCCATCAGGGCACTGTCTGGAGCACTTTCTGACTCCCTCCTGCTTGTGTGCCACAGTGGTGGACACTAGATCTAGATGGATCCTGGTCGAGAGGTTGTGTTCAGACAGGAACCACATGGGATTGAGAGTCTGCTGTGCCCATTGCAGCAGCTCTACCCCATAAAGAGTTAAACCCCAATCAGAAAAGCATATTAGCTGACTGCACAAAATCTTCTTAGAACATTCTGATGGCACAGAGGGTCTTGGATGAGGGCTGAATATTTATTTAGCAATTATATCCACATACAGAGTAAAATAAGAGTCCAACAGAAGTGGTTTCCAATCATACTTTTTGCTATGATTTCTCTGGCTGTATCTTGTGCATTACTTGCAGCTTTTCTGTAAAACTTCTCTATGTTAATATACTAACATGATTTCATTCTAGCAGGCATATCAGCTTTCAGTGTAAAGCTACCACGTATTTTAACGAAAGCTGTAATCCATAGTAACTGTAATAGACCACATTGCCTATGGTTGCAGAGTAAAATGCTTAGTTTAAGTCACCATGACAGTGGTTCAAATCAGCGGATTTTGGTTTGAAATTTTTATACAGTATCTATGTACTCTATTAATGCAGCTTATTTGATAGGCGATGACTTGGAAATGTCACGGTAATGCAGTCATTTGTAAGTGTGTGACTGTTCCATGTTGATGCTCAGCTAAATGTTTAAGAAAACTTAGCATTAAAATTGTTTAAACACTGTTGGAGAGAATTGAATGCAGAACTACTTTTCTGATATTTGCTTAGATATAACAATAATCTTGAGTGCAATAACACAGTCACAAAAGTTACTGATAAATCAGGTTGTTCCTTCAAACACTCTACTAAATAATTCTGTCACTGATTCACATGACTCATAAGTAATGTTCATGTTTTCTCAAACACAAATAAGTACGAGTGCATGTGCGGTATAGCTCAACTGGTTTGGAATATTAGGAACTCCACATTCCAATTGAAAGACTGATAATCCAGTGATTATTGTCTTCTACTCAGTTGACTGAACTTAAAATTATGAGGTAATGACATATCTGTCTATAAGTACAGAGAAATATAAAGGATGTTTGTTTGCCTTTCATTTTTTTTTCTCATGTCTCTAGTAATTAAGGTCAAGAGTCCGATGGTTGTAATATAAACTAATATATGGCTTCCTCTGATAGAAATGTGTTTACTCCTCTGTATTTTCATTCTCATCTGAAATGAAAAACATTTTTTTTTCCTTTTGTGCATGGTAATAACTCCCATGATGATTATGACAGAAGTCTTATTTGAGCAATTCATTAAGGCTGGTGTGCATTTCCACTCAATCTTCTCTTCCTAAAACAATGATGAATAAACAATCACAAGCTTGACAATTCTTTCATGCTGAAACTCGGGATGTAAATAAACAATTTCTTTATGTGGTTTGATGGTGGCTTTTTCAGAAACATGCCACGTGTCACAAGTACATTGCTTTGCCTCTGGGAATAAGAAATAATAGAGCTTTAGGTAAAAGCTAGAAAGAATGGCTACTGCTGGTATTTATATTTGTACCAAATTCATAATTGGTAAAAATGCCTTTCCCAAATCTCTACGGCAACTAGTGCAGTATCATTGTCTTGTCAGATTCTGCTTATGCTTGAACATAACTGAACCTTTGCCACATCTTCCTAAAGCAGATACCAGGAAGGGTAGAAATTTTAATGGAGACAAATAGACACAGCAATTGCATGTACTGGATTATTTTCTCATCTGAAGAAAACCTGCAGTTAAACCTCTTTATCAGTCTTCTCTCTATGAAACGTGTGTTTTCAGGCCACTTCTGGTTGCATGTGTGCATGGCATTAGCATGTGTTATACATCAGTGCACAAACTTATTAAATACTGGAATAAATTAATACTGTGTACCAGGAACATATCCATAATTACTGAAAGTACCCAGTAATTGGAGACACTCTATTAATAATATTACTTAAATGCTCTTAATTTCAAACTAGTTTAAAATTTCAGAATCCCCAAGATATGAGGAAGCTGCTAAGTCTGCATTTAAATCCAATACAATCTCAATCCTGAATAGTCGATATTTAAATGTGGTAAAGAAAACACTTTCTAATTAGAAAGTTGCAACACATAAAAATGAATCTAAATAAATTCATCTTGTAATTCATAGAATTCACAGAAGGGTTCAGATTGGAAGGAACCTTAAAAATCATCTAGTTCCAACCCCTCTGCCATGAGCAGGGACACTCTCCACTAGACCAAGATGCTCAAGGCCCTATCCAGTCTGGCTTTGAACACTTCCAAGGAGATGGCATCCACAACCTCCCTAGGCAACCTGTCCCAGTGTCTCACCATCCTCATCACGAAAAACTTCCTTCTGACTTCCAGATCTTCCTTCTGATTTCCAGAAAAGGTCTGAAGACCTTTTATCTGCTTTTTCATAAGACACAAACTTTAACCTCAATGCACACTTTTAGCAGAGTGTTGCAGAGTTCTTCCCTGTGCGGTTTTTGCTCCGAAGATGTCATAGAAACCTTTAATAGAAAAAAAAGCATAATATATCTTCGTAGTAAAAATCACATGATACTAATGCTTAGCTTTATAGATACAGACTCTGAGAGATCATGTGGAAAACACGTACTGATTTTTATTTGCTGCTTTTAGCAGATCATAGAACCATAGAATCATAGATCTCTTTGACTATTGCATTTAGGGGTTTTTGGTTTAGTTTTTTGAGTTGGGTTTTTTTTTTTGGGGGGGTGGGGTGAGGTTTTTTTTTGCTGCTGTTCTTAACTGTTATCTAAATGGAATAAAATTTTCTGGTTGAATCAGTTCTTCTCCATGGGATTTTTGTAGTCAGTAGAAGTGCAGAATAGCTCTTCACAGTATTGCATCTATTACAGTAATACTTGTGAACACTATTCAGTAACTTGATTTAATAAGGCTGAGTTTAGGATAGGATGTGTGTTAGAAGCCTCACCATGTCAAAAGAGTTTTTCTTTTGCCTGAAATTTGCACAGCTTTTCACTATAGGCACTCTTTAGGGAGACAATCATCTTTGTCCTTTCCTGACATTCTCCGCTGGGTGCTTTGATATTCAGCAAATAGGAGTACGTGTGCATGCTTGTTAGGATGAAAACTATTTGTCTCCTCTAACCTAAGTTAATGACCTTACTTGGCATGATTTCTGTTTTGCCATATGTAAGTGTAAGAAACTTTATTTCTAGAGCAAATAGAAGAAAGTTTTGTGCTAATATGACTTTTTCCCAGTCCTTTTTCTTTTCGGTAATTTCAACAGGTCATGCTGGGGTTTGTTGGTGCCAGACTTCAATCACTGTTTTTCCCTACCAAATGCAATCTATTTTTTCTTCTATTTTCAAATCTTGAAAAATAATCAAACAATAGTAATAGTTTAGAGAGAGGGTCTAAATCAGTTTGGGTTGGTGCCTGCAATTCAAGCACAGCAACCAGCTCTCTCCGAGAATTCAACAGAAAATGAAGCAACTTTGCTAAAATGAAAGGAATCACCAATAAGAAAAGGAAAAAAATCCCCCAAACAAGTAAAAGAATCAAAAAGGCAAAACTGAAACTGTATCACAATGCCTTTACAAACACTCTGAGAGAAATGGGAGACAGCTAACATATTGGTTTTTGGCTTTAGATGAGGAGTGTACACCAACACTCTAACCAGAGGGGTCATCCAACCATCACCTCCATCCATAGAAGTCAGTAGGGCTCCTGAGGCCCTCTTACATTGTGATGCTTGTGGAAAACTTCCTTTTCCAATCCTCTTGCAGACATCAGCCCCCTCTGACGTTGCAGGCTTGCTGATGAGGCTATAGAAACAGTGTGGAGGAGCTGCCCCTCTCTTCAGCCCACTGCCAGGAACTGGAACGAGCTGATGCTGAATTTCTGTGCTTGAGCCCTCAGAGAAAGAGGGGAGGGCTGCAGTTTCCTTTACC
>VZRI01004376.1:122010-160809 GCA_013397515.1 Upupa epops
TGGAATCTAGATTACATTTGTCCTTTTTGATTGAGTATGGGCCTGAGACCAGGTTGCAGTATGGATATTCTAAATAAGAGTCTCTGAAATCGATCTTAGTCTGAAGAAAAATGAATCTGATTCACAGATAATTTTGATAAATTATATTAATATTATTGAATTTATTGAATTACTGTAAACTTTTAAAATTATAAGCATGATATCTTAAATATTATAAGAACATTGGTAGAGCACTACTTAAAAATTGTTTTCATGTAAGGAAATCCATTTTCTGTAAGTGAATGAACCTTCTTCAAGCTTTTAAGGTGTCAGTCAGTAGTTTTTTTTCAGTCATTAGACACTAAAATGTTATCATTTGGTAATGTTGTAGCACAGTAAATGCTAAGTACACTAAATAACACTAAGTTTTCATTTTTGTGGAACTCTGGTGACTATTTCATAAGAAATAAGATGACTTCTGTTATTAACTTCAATTGAATATTTTACTGCTTCATATTGGGGATTGTACAAATGAAAAAATCTAGAACAAAAATTCCTCCATTGCTCATGTAGGCAAGCTGCACTTAGTCAAAATATGGAATAGATATCACAGGAGCTTTGCACACAGGTTGGTAATAGAGCACAAACTACATTATTATGTGAAATGTTTCAGGACAAATTATTGATCAGCTGTATCTATGAAGTAAGATTTAGAAAGCTTCTTTTTCACCTTTCCCTTATCATATCCTCACAACTTGTGCTCTCTCTGCTAACGCAGTTCACTAATTCTTTGAGGCAATGTTATGTGAGCTGCATAGGGCAGCTGAAGTAGTTCACATGCATCTTTAGAGGTCTTAGTATTTGGTATGGTGGTACTCAGCATTTTAAGCAAACATAGTGTGATCATAAAGTACCATGGAGCATCCATTTTGTCGACAGTTTTAACTTGTTCAAAGAATTTACAAACCCAATATCCTATAGAAGGAGATGAAAGCATTTCTGCAGGAATATCTGTACAGCTATATTGGTCTGGCAAGTCATAATAACCTGAATTTCCATACTTGGTTGGACGGGTTTTCATGGGACAGACTCTTCCTTTTTCTGTGTGACCTAATGTCTGCCAGTCTGAACTGCGTGGCTAAAATGTCTTCCATTTCTAGTTTTTCCTATCTCTTTCATATTGCTTTTGTTAATTCAACACTAAATTCATTGCTATTTCAGAATCTCTAAAATTGAATTTTCTTCCAATGTTAATACAAATATTAACTTTCTTTGTGGAAGTTCTTCATCCTAAATCCAAGCTATTCTTGCATATTATTCTTCTGGCCATGACAGCCTCCTGTTCATTTGCTATGAATATAAAAGTTCTCATGTTTTTTTTCTTCCCCATGTACTGTTTAGATAACTGCAACCTTCTTTTACTAATGAAATTCCCAGACCAAAGAATTTATTATTATTACTCCCACTTGCCTTGTGGAAGGCATATACTTAATGAACAAACTCTGCTTTACTTTCCCATTGCAAGAATGAATGCATTGACCTACACTCCGCTGAACTATATTAATTTTTTCTTATCATTGTGCTATAGAAAGATAAACTAAAGAGTTTATCAAATTAAAAAATTTTGAATGCCACATTTTCACATCCTCAAGTCCATAACTTTATCTCTTAACACAAAAAAGACCAATCTTCCAGTCTACAGGTGAAAACACAGAAGTGGCCCTTCCTTACTGACAAAGATTTTTGGAATAAATAAGAGTATTATTTCTAGTTACGGCATCTCTCTGGTTCTCTAGAATGTTAAGTCAGAAACTGTTATTTCTACATTACATTCAGCTATGTGTTTAATTATGTTATTTTAATTAAACAGTAATAATAACATTAACATTTTCTCATTTTAAGGTTATTTCAACATAGTAACTTCATTGAATGTCAGGCTTTCACTTACATGGCTTTTTTCACTCTTGATAAAAATCAGTTCCTTGATAAAAATGAAAATATTTGCTATTTCTAAAGAAAACAATTTAAAAAAAAAAAAAAAAGACTGAGGCAGACTTACTTCTTAAAACAGAATTATTTATATCTTCTCACACTATTAATCAAATAGATTAAGACTAATTAAAATAAACTTGAGGGGGGAAAGAAAATAAGAATCAAACCTCTAATTTTTGAAAATGTATCCACATATTCTGAATTATACATGAGAATATAGTGACTTTCCACATACTTTGATTAAAAGGCAGCTCAATACATTTCAGTCTATTATTCACATAAGGAATTACAAACCAACAATATATTCAGACTCAGAAATTGAATAGCTTAACAATTGCCCTTAAAAACTTTTAAAATCACATTTTGAATCTCCTTTTAAATATTATTTTTATTGTTTAATTGTTCTTTAAGAGCTTCAATTATGTTGAAAAGGCATTATCATAAATCAATCTTTCCAGGAAAAAATATTTGAATTTCTCATTTTAAGAAGAGGAAAAAATCCTGTGTTCTTATTTGCAAATATTTTCTGACTAATCATGCTTATTAGTGTTTGAGAATGCACTTGTATCTTCTTTATTTATCAAATTAATAATTTTTCCAAGTAGCCTCCAATATTTTGTAGTCCAAAATAATAATCAAAGAGTTGGAGATGCATTTTTATAACCATATCTCTGAACCAATAAAAAACTGAGTATTTGGGCTGAACTTCTATTGGAGCTCAAACACATATATTTCACTAAAAGAAGCAATTATAATGTTTTCAGACAAGCTCATGACAGCCATGTATAATCTTTAAATTTGCCAAGCTGATACTAGTTGAGATCTTTTTATAGTAAGATAAAAATTTTTAAGGTTGCACATACAGATTCCACAAATACTCACAGGAGCTGTCTCGCAGCAGATTTCCACTCTGTTCCTGGTTTTCATTAGAAGATCATACTAGTAGGAACCTGCAGCTTAATTCTTGTTAAATATTTTAAGAATGGCTGAGAACTGTGGGATGCACTAATACCTTTCTCTCACAGCATTGTGTGGTCTTCTCTGTGTTTCCTGAAAGAGCTACTCATACTTACAATTAATTTAAAAATATTTTGTTGGGTTTTTTCAAGGCATAAAAAATTAAAAGGTAAGCTTTGTTGCTTATCTGAATGTAAGGCTAGGCATTTTAATCTGAAATTTATTACATTCCATGCTTGTAAAAGCTTTATGGAATGTGAAAGCCACTGTTGCACACTGGGTGACTTCAGGCTAGTCGCAGTCTTAACCTCCATCAGGGGAGGTTCAGACTTGACATTAGGAATAGGTTTTTTACTGAAAGAGTGATCAGATTTTGGAACGGGCTGCCCACGGAGGTGGTTGGGTCACCATCTCTGGAGGTGTTTAAGGTTAGGCTGGATGAAGTGCTGAGTGGCATGATCTAGATGTCAGATGTTTATGTTTACTTGGTTGGTTTTAGGTTGGACTGGATGATTTTTAAGGTCTTTTCCAGCCTCATCATTACTATGATAGTGTGACTACTCTTCATACTACTCATTACTCAGTCCTCTTCTAATGAAAATTGCATTTAATTTCTTTGTTCATACATCTGATTCATAAATCCAAATTGGTTTATGCTCCCACTTTACTTGTTAAAAGATACAACAGTTTAGCAACTTCCTAATGTTCAAAGAACAATTTCTAATTAAATGCTGAGCTATTACAGCAGGACTTGAATCTCAGGGATGACATCTTTGGAAAGAAAATTGGGTATTTTAGTATTATCGACATTTTCTATCCTCAAAGGTAGTCATAAAAGGTGTTTTTATCCAACAAGTGTCATTTGACCAGTTACAGTCCAAGCTTCAATCCCATTGTCTTTTTTCTGTGATCTTTAACATAAGTTTAAGTTTCTCCTTACTCTTTTAGTACTTGGCTATTACAGAAGTTTTTTTCATCTTTAAGTAACTTCCCCATTCAATGCCACTTTCAATATATTTCTAGATCTATAATATATGGAATGTGTATAGATTTTTGGCAGATCATTTTGTTTCACACCTCTTTTATGTAGGGACATTAACTTATAAAGTGCTAAATTCTTAAAGCTAGTCAGTGAGGCCAAGTCGATAAATTCTGAAAAACAATTCAAAAGTATTATAAAAGAACTGAAAGCTTGAGGCAGTGGTATAACTTTATACTGCTTATTAATTCAGAATTACGGTTGTAAGGTGCTTTTAAGTAATCCATTATGTAAAGGCACAGAAGCCAGAAGTGAAAAAACAACAAACCCCAACATGTAAAATGGTAACAACAAAACAAATAGTCCTTGGTTAAATGATTAGGTCTGCAAAAAAGTTATAAAGGTTGCATAAAGATTTATACTGAGGTTTGGTTACACAACTTCTTGTGTTTGTGTTTTCAGTATTGCCATTTACAGAGTATTTTGTTGACTTCACAGAATTACAAAATCACTCTGGTTGGGAAAGACCCCTGGGATCAAGTCCAACCATGTATCCTACCTTACAAGTTCACCCCTAAGCCATATACCTCAACACCTCATCCATACAATCTTTAAACATATCCAGGGATGGCAACTCAACCACTTCCCTAGGAAGCCTATTCCAGTGCTTGACCACCCTTTCTGCGCAAAAATTCTTCGCAATATCTAGTCTAAATCTACCTTGTTGTAACTTCAACCCATTCCCTCTTGTTCTATCACTAGGTGCTTGTGAGAAGAGACCAGTACCGACCTCTCCACAATGTCCTTTCAGGTAGTTTTAGAGAGTGATGAGGTCTCCCCTCAGCCTCATCTTCTTCAAACTAAAGAGCCTCAGCTCTCTCAGTCTTTCCTCATAAGATTTATTCTCTAGGACCTTCACCAGCTTAGTTGCCCTCCTCTTCACCCACTCCAGGACCTCCACATCTCTCTTGTATTGAGGTGCCCTAAACTGGACACAATACTCAAAATGTGGCCTCACCATTGCCATATACAGGGAGATGATAACCTACTCCTCCTGGCATGTCTCTGTACTTCACTGTACTACATGGAATTGATATAGGAGCCAGTGCAGTTATCTTATTTAGGCAGGGATGTTACTTCATTGAAACCACATTAAGTACAGAAAATAAGAAAGTCACAGAATCACTGAATTATTGAGGCTGGAAAAGACCTCTAAGATCATTAAGTCCAGCCTATGACCTAACATCTCCACATTTATTTAGACCACAGCACTAAGTGCCACATCAACGCTGTCCTTAAATGCCTCCAGGGATGGGGACTCCACCACCTGTCTGGGCAGTCCATTCCAATGTCTAACAACCCTTTCCATGAAGAATGGCTTCCTAACAGGATTCTAAAGACATTGCAAATTTTCAAAGTGCTTAAGAAATCTTATAGATGATGACAAAGCCTAAGGAGATTGTTGTGGCATCTCCAACTTAGGAGAGTTTGGTGCTTAAAATTTTATATCAATACAATCATTCAGAGAGTTGCCCCAGTCACTAGTTCAACATGGGACTTCTAACAGCTGATTCACACTGGGTGAAAACACTGGCATTGGCATTACACAGAACTGCCTAATGCCAAATAATAGGGAAATGTGCCTGCTTGCTGTCTGGGTCTGAGCTGTCTGACTTAGAGCTGCACACAAATGTTTCATTTCTTTGCTGACTGTGGACTTCTCCTGAGGGAAGCTGCTTAACTGACAGAAAACATTGCACTGCTGCCATATAAAAAAACCAATACAACCTCCAAAAACTGATAAATCTAATGGCAAGTGTACGTCTCAAAGTTTATTTGCTGATGCAAATTCTCACATGACCAGCAGTATTTCAGCAACTATGTAAGAGTTGTAATTTTTTTTATAACAGCATCAAAATCCCCAAAAGTTGATTCACTTTCAACTAGAATGACTTATGCTTATTCTTGCCCTCAAATCAAAGATTTGTGATGTCTTTTGTTTACATGGGTGTGGTTCATGACTGGAACTTCAAGAAAGAAAACTTCTGGATTTTCTATCAACTTTTGATGTTAGCAAGATACCCCTTGGGCAACACTTATGCAGGAATAAATTAGTTTTGTTTATAGTGATAAGGAATTCCAGATCAACTCACCTTTTTTCTTTATGTATATGTCTACATGCCTGCAGGCAGCACAATATAAAGTACTTTGAGTGCACAATTAATATGCCACAAATTCTCAATTTCACATTCAGCAGATGCTACTAAACTAGTAACACAGACAAATAAATAATCAGCAATCATTTATTGGACAGGAAAGGTCTTTTTGAGCTTTGTTCCATTTCCCTCTTCCTCCTGTAATTATTACATTTTCAAACGTTGCATTTAGACTTTTCCTTGTGAACTGTTCCAGGCAGAACTGATGACCCGTTTACCTGACAAAGATCCTGCTTTATTTCATCTTTTGATGAACATGTGTTTCATTTCCATTGACTACAACTTCATGAATTCTCATAATGAAGGATGTAGAATAGGTATAATACAAGCTTGTCACAATATTATGACCAACTCAAAAATTCCACCTCTTTTCCTGGTTAAGCATTAGTTACTATTTATTAAATTAATGTAATGTTTTTTAACAGTCAGAAGCATTAACATCTGTTTAAAAACTGCAGATGCCTACAAAATCTTTACAACTCAAGTTTTCTTGAAGAATCAGAAGAAAAACTTGAGGATTCATTCATGTGACAAAAGTAATGATCCACACATAGAAAGTCACAGGCTTTTGTAATATTTTTCTTATTGTGTGTGTATGTGTGTGTACCTGATTTCATCATAGGATTTGGACACAAATATAGTGATTTTTTTTTTTCTGCTATATTCTTTGGATAAAAGTGTTCTTAAATGAAATCGTACCCTTGATCACCTTATCAGTTGTTTGGGCAAAAGTGGACCCAGCAGTATGCTACTGGAAATTAAGAAAGAAGACCCAAAGGATGATTATGAATTGAAATGTCTCTAAGATTATGTTAAGAAAAGACACATGAAATGTTTTGTTGTTCTGTGAGAAGAGTGACATGGGATGGAAAGGATGATGGACAACTTGTTCATGTCTCACACACTCGAAATTAAATATAGCATCATGATACAGGCAGCAGGTAAAATGTACAGTATTCCTTGAAATGCAGACAAAATAATGGTAAAATATGCAATACTAAATGAGTATGACAATAAATAGAGTCTTGTGATATGCATATGTCATATACATATGCTTATGGCATGCCTGTGTTGTTGGGGATGTTTCAAAACTCCTTCACATGATTTTGCATCATTGTAACCACAGAATAATAAAATTATTCTATTAAATTCAGGAAGATAAAAATGTGAGTGGATTCTATCTGCTTTACAGTCTGTGATTACAGAAAGCCGAGATACCAAATTCAATTCTTATACAGCTACATTATCTCCTGTTTAGCTACTATGTGTATTCATCTCTATAAATTGCTGTACTCTCTCATATCTGACAGTTGGTTGTAGTCTGTATTGGTGATTACAAAAATAATATGCTACTCTCATTAATTGGTTTTGCATCACATTGAATTTCATGGAGATGACCTCAGCAGCAGGAATACAAAATGACTGATACATTCCAAGTGCAGCTTCAGAGACTGAAAGGAAGGAAAGATAAATATTCAGAGAGACATTCTATTCAGCTCTATGCTTATTTTTAAATAGGTTTTGGTTATGTAAAACTTTGACTGTTTTTAGCAACTACTTAAGAAAGCCAGACACTAGTAGAAACAATCAGTAGTGTGTATAGACACTGGAAATTGAACTCATGAACTTCTAAGTCAACTTCATCGTTCTTTAGATTTGGGGAAGGAAAGGATGCATTCAATTTTGGTTTGGGAACCTGCTCCCTGCAAAAAAAAAAAACCAAAAAAACAATAAAACAAAAGCTACAGAGAATTATGGAGTACATGTTCTTCATTAGAATTTGGAATAGGTCTTGTCTGAGTATCCAAGGGAACTGAGGTACTCTAAGAAAAAGGATATTCCATTTAATGTAAGATTGCTAAGCCCTCGCCTGTTGGGTACTGCCTGATGTTGAATTTTGCCTAAAGCTAATGAGTTTCGGTTTTACACTAGACTACCTTTTTTATGTCTGTTTACTTCTTTTTCTCTAATTTACTGTTTATTAGAACATGTATTAATTAGGTTAAACACAGCAGATTTTTTTTGTATAGTACCTTGGAAAAATCACATTTGGGCACATTTGCTCCAGGGCATTGCAGGTACCACTGGTAGCTGTTTTTACAGATCAATGTACCATAACACTGAATATAGCAGCACAAATTGCACTAGTTTGCTATGAATTGTTTAAATATTCTGGCTAGTAAGATAATGATGTTTTGTAAAAGCCTGTTTCGTATGTTGACTGTATTAGAATTCAGTCATTTCCTCAGCATATCCTTCTCAAGAACTGCACAGGATGTCTACGGGGCTATCATTGTATATTAAAGAAATAAAAAAATCCTAGGATTTTTTTATGTCTTCCTCTGGAATTATGTCAGGGATGATTAAGTGCTCTCTGTAACAGTCAAAACTGTTTAGCTCATGATGGAAAACAGCAGAATAGCTGCTATAATTTCTGTGTCTGTGCCTTTGAAAGTTCATCTGCATTTTAATCCCGACACAACCATCTTTGTGTCTTGGAAGTCAGCTAAAGCACAGAAATCTTGCTGCAAGTTGCTTCTCAGCAAAAGCACTGATCTTGTCTGATTGCTTATAATTTACTGTAGTAAACTCTTCTCCCCAGACTGACAGGCATCACAAACAGTTGTATAAGACAAGTTACCTCTAAAGTTTCATGCCCCGGATTCATTTTAGGTATAATTTCAGATTTGCTATAGATTTACAAAGTGCTCGTCACCTATGTAATGGTGCTCATAAAAAAAAAAAAACAAACACAGACAACACCACCTCTAAGGACATGTTCTCAAAAGCCACACAAGCTTTATTGTTATGCGGGTGAAGGCACATCTGCCTTAGGCAGAATAGTAGACCTGAGACTTCTGGTGCTTCTGGTACTACTCTCTTGGTTTCTGATTGGCTCTTTATTAAAACAGTTTATCCTTGTTCTGCATGCAGTGGATGAAGGATTCAGATTCCCATATTCCTAAGGTGGGCTGGAAGGGTTTTTTTGCCTTTGCAATGGGTCACCAAAACACTAATCTGACTGCGAGGAAATAAACTGACTAGATTATGGTAAATTTTCTGATTATTTCTATGAAGCCTGACAAAGCACAGAGGAGTATAGAAGAATCTCTTAGTCTACCTGACAAAATAGTAACTTTCTCAAACTAGTCTATTATAATCAGCTCTGTCATTTGTTTATCACTCAAAATGTAGCCTCAGATATTCATTCTTGTCTTTTCAGCTTGAAAACAGATTATAAATGGGATTGCAAAAGAAGGATGCAGCAGCTTATGCATACTTAGCAGAACTGGTGAATCCTTCCTGTGTAAGAGTTAAAAGCTCTTAGGTCATTATTTCTATAATTTTTCCCAGCTCGTAACTCAGCTGGAAGCTGAAGTTTAGCTTGATTTCCAACAACCCAATCAACATTTGAATACAAGTCTGACTTCATAGGCAGAAAATAATTATATTTAATAAGCATGTGTTAAATGAGATGTTGGATGCTTTGTAGGTTAGAACACAAACATTCTCTTAAGAAAAAAACAGCAGAATTTCTTGTTAACTGCCATAATCAACCACCTCACATCTGGAAATCTGCCATTGCTCTGATCCAGGAAAAGGTAAACTCAAAATTAAGCAAAGCTTTTTTTAAAAAGGTTTCTATTGTTTTAAGTAATCTTTTTTCCTCTCTAGTTTTTAACCAGGACAAGACAAAAATATCTGCTGTTTTGCCAGAAAATACTGTCATACATAGTACACTTACTCTTCTGTAAGAGTAGTAACAACAGAATCAACACAAGGGGTATCTAACCCAGTATCTAGCTCGGCCTCCAAACAGTAGCAAATAGCAACTCTGTGGTGAAATATATTTATCATTAATGTAGTATCCTGTAGTACTCTACAATCCTCTACCAGTCTGTATCGCAGGATCATCTCTATTTCACAGTGCAGGTAGGTTTTTGTTTGATGTGCACTTCTGACCAGAGTGTAACTCTTGTCTTACTGTTCACTGCATCTAGAAGCTACACTTTTCATTGCTAAACTCTGTGTTATATTAAGGGCTATGTGCCATACAAAGATTTTCCTCATTTTGCCTGTTTTGAGCCCAAGTTGCTAATTTAATTTGATGCCCTCTAGCTGTTGCATTCCAAAAGATAGTGGAATGTAACTACCTCTGTGTTTATGACTTTTACACTCCATCATAAAAAAACTCTACTCAACAAAACTACCCCTAGTCAATGTAGTTGTATGGAAATTAGTCTCCACTTTTTATTTTTCTGTACTACTAGTACTTTTACTGGTTTACAGTTTTACTTTTACTGTATGAATGACCTGTAATACACAAAGGATTCAAAAGCATATAATGGATTTCTGTGCTGAACCGATGCTTTCATTTTGTTCTCTATTCATTTCCCAACTATTGTTAACATTCAGTTGCTGTGTGTTTGCCACCGAGCCAATGTTTTTGTAGAATTGTCTATCATGATTACAGCAACATTTTTCTAAGCAGTAACAGCTTGGTCAGAGCCCAACACTGTAGATGCAAATTGAGAATTTTTTTTTATTATACATTGTTTTATGTCTTTCAGCATCGTATCTTCTCTGCTATTTTATTGTCACTTTCTCAAACTTCCAATAAAATCTCAGTTTTATTGACATCAATAGATTACCAAGTTAGAAGGTGTTTTGTTGTTCCTGAAGTTTTGTTTCCAGTCAATTTCTTAGTATAGGATCCAATACAGATCCCTCTGAACAAATCTCTCCATGGTAAAATCTGATGTACATCCCCAAGCAATTTAATTTCTTTAGAAGCCTTAGGTAAGGGATGTTGTCAAAGCCTTTGTCACAGTGTTATAAACTGTTGACATCTTTTCCTCTTCTGTGTCTCTTTTAGCTGGACTTCATTCAATTTTCCCTCAGTTTTAGGTAATCCTGCTGTTAAATGACTAGTTGTCCCATCACTTTCCTCCCTGCCTGTCATGGTTTAACACCAGTAGGCAGTGAAGTCCCACTCAGCCACTCTCTCCCTCCCCTGGAGTGGGATATGGGAGAGAATTGGGAAAGTAAAAGTGAGAAAACTCATGGGTTGACATAAAGACAGATTAACATGTAAAGCAAAAGCCACACATACAAGCAAGGCAAAACAATGAATTCTTTCTCCACTTCTCACTGTGGTGTTCAGGCAGGTGTTCAGTCATCTCCAGAAAAGCTGAACTCCACCAGATGTAACACAAAACCAGTGCACTGCCACCTCCCTCAAATGAGACCTATAAGGCATCATGTTTGGTGAGCAGAAATGAAGAAATAAATAGTCTGCTCTTGTATAATCTTCTGTATTTTGCCCTCTAAACTTCAACTATTTCCTTCTGTCTGTGGCATTCTCACCAGGCATGGCCAGTCAAGGGATTTTCCTGTACTGCCCCATCCCTTATGACTTCAAACCTGCTAATGTTGACAGCACTTTATGTCAGTATGTTTTCAAAAATATTTCAGTGGTAGCATGCTAAATCCTAGCTGTGTAAATATAGTGTAGTATATAGAAGCAAATAGAAATTCGTCACCTACATATAAAATGCACCATTACAAGAAAAAGTGAAGGAAGTAAATAAAAATCTAATATAAGTAGTTTGGTTTAACTGAGGATAAGTGTATTTTGCAATCAAGTACAGATCTGGCAGGTAGAGAATAGAAAGAAAGAATAACAACCTTTAGGTTAATATTTACTGTGAGAGAATGGAAGCATATTGATATTGAAAAGACTTAGAAAAGATCTTGTGAGCACTTGTCATTATATTTTTTGCAAAGAGAGTTCTGTAGAACACTCTTTTTTTCTTGAGCCAAATGAAAGGACTACTGAGAAAGATTTATGTAAGTGTTTGTGTGCCTTTCCATATGCCACAGTTTAATAGACACTAGCAGGCCTGTTTATATCATTATTTTTCCTCTTTAAAAAAAAATAATTCTCTGTGCTAGTTTTCATATGTTCCCTGAAGATTTTCATCTTGCAAATAAAAGAGCTTAATTATTTCTATAATGGAAGGATTAGCGATCCCAAGAGCAGATTCTTTCTGTTTAAAAATCATTGTAGGTATAATAACATGCAAGCAGTTCATGACCAATGCAGCTGCTTCACAAATTACCAGAGTTAAAAAAAAAAACAAAACAAAGAAAACCAAACCAACAACCAAGCAAAAGCGAAGATATCCTTACAAAGAGAGGATTTAAAATGAAACTAAAAAAAACCTAAAAAAATAGTGCCATTAATGGATAGCAGCATTCAGGTCAAGACCATGGAGAATAAATTAGTTGAGAAAAGTGTAATACAATAGCTGACACCTAAACAACCTGTAATGTTTTTATGGTTTTTCACTGGAGCCTTGCGAGAGAGTTTTAGGGGCATTACATAACAGTTGCCAAGAGAATTCCTACTGCAGCTAATGCACACAGAATACTTTCATATATACAACATTTTATTAGATATCAGCAAGTGAAGTTGGGTTTCTCTGTTCTCATTTACACTGGTATCACTGCTGGCCTCAGACAAGTCTTGTTTTACACCTCTGAATGATGTGTATCTAGTTTACAAATAGAAAGTTACCTACCTAATGAACGTGACATCAAAACAGTGTATCCTAATATCTGGTTCCCATAAGATTTTTGTTAAACAGAAAACATGACATTCAGTTCAATGAAGACAGAGAGCTGACCTCACCCTCCTCAAGGGTCTACTTGGCATGGTATCATGGGATGAATGGAGGGGAAGAGGCACCCAAGAGAGCTGGTCATTATTCAAGGACCAACTCCTCCAAGCTCAGGAGCAGTGCATTCCAAGAAAGAAGGTGGTCAAGAATGCTGAGAGGCCAGCATGGATTAACAAGGTGCTTTCTTCTTAGGCGCGGGAAGATCCTCCTAAAGGCCCGGCTGAGGCATCTGGAAAATGAAGAGGTGATTGGTAACCAACAGGGGTTCATCAGAGGAAAATCCTGCCTGACTAATTTGATGGCCTTTTATGATGGCCTTACAGAACATGTGGACAAGGGAAGAGCAACCGACATCATCTCCCTGGACTTGTGAGAAGCGTTTGACACTGTCTTGCATGACATCCTGGTCACCAAACTGGAAAAACATGGACTTGATGAATGGACCACTCGCTGGATAATAAATTGGCTGGAGAGTCACCTCAAAGAGCTGTGGTCAATGGCTCAAAGTCTACATGGAGAGCTGTGATGAGTGATGTCCCTCAAGGATCAGTACTAGGACCAGTGCTGTTTAACAACTTTGTTGGTGCTATGGACAGTGGCACTGAGTGCACCCTCAGCAAGTTTGCTGATGACACTAAGCTGTGTGGTGTGGTGGACAAGAGGGACCTGGACAGGCTTGAGAGGTGGGCCCTTGGGTCTCGTAGCTTAAAACATCTCTCCTGTTTGCTAGGGACTTCACAAGTTCCCAGCACAATTTAAACTGGATGTGGTCAAGGAGACCATAAAAATTCTCTTTCTTACATTTTAGGAAGTAGCATTAAAATATCCTTTAAAAATTGCTCTACATTTATGATTCAGTACTGTACCACAGCCCAAGGGCCAGCTTGGAAAAGCTGCTGTAAATCATTCAAAGTAGAGAGATAACACCACCATTATTTAAGACTTGTCTTTATATTCTGTATGTTTGTAAAATAGAAACAAGCGTGTCTGACTGAGTACTGGGGTCACAGCTTATTTTTGAGAACTCTTTCTGTGCCTCAGTGTAGTCTTTGATCAATTTTCATCCCTGTTCAGTGAACAACTTCATGTTTACTTATCTATTTGAGGTTTTTAGAAGTACTATAATCAAAGTAAACCCAGCATGTTGTTACAGTCGACTACTATTTTGCTGTTTTGGAAACAGCAGTCTAAAATGCTGAATTTTGACTGCCATTTGAAGCTATAAAATTATATGTAAAGGGGTGGATAGTGTTATATTTAATCCAATGTAATTGTGATACTAAAAAATGCAGTAATATCACCATTTTTTTCTTTATGTTTCATGTAGCAGTCAATCCTATGTAGAAACAACTGAAAACAGATTTAACAGTCCTTTTCAAATACTAAATTCCATCAGATTAGTGAACTAAACTGACTCACGCTTTCCCACTGCATCTAATGCACTACAAATGTTGAAGGGAAAAAGTAAAGTGCCATATTTAGTGGAAGCTTCCACTTACTATGGTTTATATACACTGCAATCCTGCTCTCACTCCCACTTAGTGTATATTTTGGACTATTTTACTTAAAAGGTAGAACACAATTACTACATCTCAGCTAAGTCTTTGTTATTTACACTTTTAACCTTTCTTGAAACCTTGGTAGTGTGTTGTGTTTTTGTAAAGTATTACTGCTGGTATTAGTAGCAATTCCTGATTTATTATTATATGTCAGTTTAATTAACATGCTGTTTCACTCCCTCTTCCAGATTGTTAATGAAGATGTTAAATAAACAGGACCAAACAGTGATCCCTGGAGAGCTCCTCTAGACACCTCCCACCAGTTTGATACATTGCCATTTTTCATTACCCTTTATTTGTACTCAGCCAGCCATTTTTAAATCCAAGTGACAGTACTCCATGTCCAAGCCAATTTGAATTAATTTTGCAAGTAAAGATTTTGTAAGACACTACATCAAGTGTTTTACTCAGACCACATATATTACACATGCTTTCATCCACTAATTTTCTAAAGCTATCAGAAAAAGCAATCAAGCTTTGAAGATTACTGGTGCGCCCAGCCAGCTTTGTGTTGGTCTATTCACTTACAAAACCAATCCTGTCATTATTAAAGAATTGCCACTCCTTTAGCTGACGTCTGATTTAAAACAATATATCTTTCTAATCTATTACCTTCCCAAAATAACATAGAGCCCTGATTATTCCTCCTTACTTTTAGTTTAGAGCTATACAGCATGTGGATATGTGCTTTGATCGATGTGCATTGGTGTTTCATGTTTTGATGGGTATTTTTCTTCAAAAAGATCTGTGATTTCAGTATTTTACGTAGTTCATGCTGTTAGCTTGTATCAGCAGTTACTCCTAGTATGAAAGCAAGTAGGGCCTACAACACCTATTATATATCAGACTAGCAGTAGGGTGCTAAACAGACAGTATAGCAGGATTTACTCCTCACAGACAGACGAACATGCCAGTCAAAGTAAACTTTCTCTCCCTATTCAATATATTTCTTCCTCCTACATTTTATTGCTTACTAGCATTATGAATTGTTGTGCTTGTGACCTACAGTCAAAGTTTGGTTTTTTCTCTTTTGGCATTTCCATTCTGATTCTTTTTTCTCCATAAAGCTGGTTCCTTTTGTTTAATGCCCTCCCGTACAACCTCTTGTAGTAGTGAAAGACTGTGTATTTGTGATGTGTTCTGGGACACAGAGAAACTTCAAATCATAGAATCATCAGGGATCAGAAGGTACCTTCAAAGATCATCCAGTCCAATCCCCATGTCACAGCAGGATCACCCAGACCAGCTCCAGGTGAGTTTCAAAAGTCTCCAGAAAAGGAGTCCCCACAAGCCCCCCAGGCAACCTCTGCAGCACCCCATCACACCCCTTGTGAAGAAGTTATAGAATTAGTCATGGTTGGAAGGGGCCACAGGATCACCCAGTTCCAATCCCCCTTCCATGGGCAGGGACACTCCAGCCTAGATCAGGCTTGCCAGAGCCTCACCCAGCCTGGCCTTAAACACCTCCAGGGACTGAGCAACTTCTTTCTTGTTGCATATAGAAATGTGAAGCTTTAGATACTCTGGATGTTTAACTCCTGAAACCTAATAAATACTCTGGCTTTTTAAGATGCTCTTTTGCAAATAACTTGACTAAAACACTTATCGTGGCTAGCATGATTCGCATACAGTTCCTGGTGATCTGGGGAAGCTTCTCTCTCTAGTTTGCAATGTTTTTTACTGACATGGGTCCTAAAAGCTTACTGCTATGTTCCTCAAAATTTTGCATGCTGTAGTTTGGGATAAAACTTTCAAAGTGAAAAGTCATACTTAGAAAAATTAGAGGGTTTTTTGAGTAACTTTAGTGACTTTAGGTCACAGGGAGCCTACAATACGTGTATTGTTTGACTTTTTTCTTTATTTTCCTAGATTTTTCAAAAGTATCTGTCATATAAGTCTTTCATCTCGTAAAGGAATGATCACATCAAAATATTCAGTACTTAACTTCTTCACATGTATGCATGAGTGCAGGAAGGCAGAAAATGTATTGATTTATTTTTTTTTAGCAATGATAAGAGAAACAAAGGTCATAGCTCCCAAAATGTCTAATTTCAGCAAGATTAATGCATTAGAATACAGCATCTTCACTTAATGAGGAATAAAGCTGTAGGTAGGTGAACAACTATGTCATTGCTGGGTTTGATTTCCCAGTGAAAAGAATGTGAAAGAATACAGTAACTTCAAATACGTTTAAAAAATATCTCTGATTAAAACATAAGCAGTGTTCTATAATCCTATCTTAAGCTGGAAGCAAGGCAAGAAGAACCTCACTTTTCTCAGCCTTTCTAAAATATCCTGCATTAGATGCTTCCATGCTGCCGTGAAAAGCTGGGCCCACATTGTGGGCTCTTACCTTGATATTTAAATGAGGCTGCACTTCTGGGAAGATGCTGTTTTACAGAAATACTCCTGTGGTGATGCTTTCATGTCTGTTCAGGGAGACTGTCAGAAAAAGAGCAGAGCCTTGTTTTAATCAGTGTCTGTAATCCTTAAAAACAAAGAAATTGCTGATTAACTCAATATGATAAGAAATGGCTGGTGTCTACAGCAAATTGCCTGGAGTTAGAAGTCTTTTCTCTCCACTGATTGACCTTCTGGATTCAAATAGTCAAGTGTTTATTCCCATTTCCCCCCTTCAGACTCTGACTAGGGGCACAAATCTATGAATTGCCACAGGAAAGTGAATATTTTCCTTAGATATCCTTAATTTTGAGAGCAAAGTCAGGATAATTGAGACCTCACTGACCCCACCTCCCTGTGACTCCTATTCCTGACTTCTGTTCAGTGGTTAAGCACAAACCCCTGCATCAGGAGCTGTAAGAAGACCTCTGCCCTCAGAAAGAAGCAGCCATGACCTCCGGGAACTGATGTCTTCTTCCTGCAAGCTGACTCCCTCATGTGTTGTAGACCTGAGCTTTTTTAGTTACTTTACCTAGTTTAGTTTTGGTCTGCCCTGACCTATAGGACAGAGCCTCTGTGACCCAAAGGCCCTGTTCTGCCCATGGTGGGGGAGGTGGTGGTGAGCAGGGCACAGCCAGTGTGAAGTCTGGCAACCTGGCACTCCTGTGGAGGCTGCAAACTGCCTTCTGACCCTGCATGGACCACTTGTAAGTGTTCTTTGATTTTGAATTCTAGTCTTTTTGTAGGTAAGCTTCCCTATTTGCAAACCAGAGAAGGTATCTTCCCCTCGTGTATTTTGCCTGTGTGCCTTAAACAATCTTTGAAGAGCGGTTTTTGTCTGAACACCAGAACATTGTGGGGTGTCGATGAGAGGAGAACTGTGTCTTGTGTGAACTATCTGATCAAACTTAACAGTGGCGGCAAGAGGCTGTCAGCTCTCCCAGATCTTGCCTTAACTTCAGTCCACCACTGACTGAAATATATTTTAATGATTCTGATTATAGTGTCAGGTTGATTTTCTTTATTTTTTTTTCAATTTAATCTTTTTAGCATTGTCCTCAAAGAGTAAGCTTTCTTAAAAATTTTTGGTCAAAGGCTGAGGTCTGGTACATTTCCTGTGGCAAATTATTGATGTTAAAAAGGAAGGTGTTACATTTGAGAGTCTTGATGAGTGAATTTTCAGTAGCTTTGCCTCCCCAGCGCTCACAGTAATGAGTTAGAAGTTTGAGAAGGGACCCACAGCACACCAGGGATGCTTCTATAGTTGTACTGGCTGTTGTCTAGAGTCTGTCTTGAGCCATGTGTGCTTCATCCTGCTGCCTGAGCTACAGCAAAACAAACACAGATGCATGTGTTTATCTCTCTTGAACAGAGTGTCTCAGAGTGACCTGTCTCAAAGTTCTGTCACATTGTACTTGTTTGGACGATATAATTTGAACTGGCCATTTAGACTCACCCTTAGCAGTACTTTTTCCGGTTTAAGATTAAATTGTCATTTGTCTTCATTGACTCTTTTTTTAGTTTCTGCACTGCTTTGCAGAGCTCTTTCTTAACATGGTGTTAGTGACACACACAAAATAGGCAAGCCAAAGGATGGAGACTGAAAAACAGCATTAATGTTGCTGCAGCAGAAGGAAGGCAAATAATGAACTATTTGGGATAATCAGATTTTTACAGTGTTATAAATGTTATATCTGTTGTTCAAAGTTAATATTGTTCTTTAGGAAAAAACTATTGAATCTAAATACACAAATTTACTGTGAGCTACAAGAGCTAAAATGAATTTTGCTCCTATGCATTCACATGCCTGGTTTTGTGTCTCACCTTTATTGGTGACCTTCTTTGTAGATAGGTCCCTGTTTTGTTAACTCCTGTGCCACTCGCATAATTAATGCACAACAAATACTGAAAGCTTCAGTATTTTTCTTATTAAAACTGTAATGGAGGCTTTAGAAATAGCTTCACCTACAACAGTGTGTTGAAACTTGCACTTGAAGCAGAAATAGAAATATCTCTTTCACACTGTAATTTAATTTAATCTCTAAGGTTGGCAGAGAGATTCCTGAGAGGTTAACTGAATTTTCAGTTCACCAAACAGAAGTTTTTTTAAATGTTTACCAGTGTTTTGCAGATTTTTTTTTTTATGTTTTATGGATTTTCTGAAATAGTTAGTCCAACCCAATGCCAAGTTTTAAACAGCTCCCTGGCATCTGAGAAATAGAAAATTTTTGAACACTCACTGCTAACCGTGTAAGTGTATTTCTCTGTATTCATCATAAGCTAGTGTTTTTAAAAGTTTTGTCATAGACATGCAGGTCAAGCACTAGATGCTATTTTCTGATGTTGCAGCAGACATTTTGACAAAAAATTAAATCAGAATTCTCTCCCTGCCTTCTTTTTTATTAAAAACACATTTTTTTTTCCTATACTTGCTTCTCATCTGTTACTGGTGCAAATCAAAGGGGCTAGATAGGCCGTTGTGTAATGTCTATAGTGAGAAAATAAGGTTATATAGAAGATAAGAATATAGAGATGGTGAACACCGAAGGTGGTTAACTATGGATTTTCTGAAAATGCAGACATATTACCAGATATTTAGCAGAAAATGCTGTAAGAAGGGATGTTTCTATTTGCAACTCTTAGAAGAGTTAGAATTATGATGTTGTAAACCCAGAAACAACTTTAAGATTTAGTATTTAATCAGCAGTGTTTAACTCTGAGATTTTACAATTTTTGTTCCAGCAATTATAGCTGTCTCGAATGTTTGGAGAGGACCTTGAAAGCTCATCTAGTCCAATTCCCCTGCCAGAGCAGGATCACCTAGACCAAGCTGCACAGGAGCATGTCCAGGAGGGTTTTAAATGTCTCCTGAGAAGGGAGACTCCGCAACCTCCATGGGCAGCCTGTTCCAGCTCTGCCACCCTCACCATGAAGAAGATTCTTCTCATATTTGTGTGGAACGTCCAACATTCCACCGGTTACCTCTTATCCTATCAATGGATGACACTGAGAAGAGCCTGGCTCCTTCCTCCTGACACCCATCACTCACATATTTAGACGTTAATGAGGTCACCTCTCAGTTTCCTTTTTTCCAAGCTAAAGAGAGCCAGCTACCCTCAGCCTTTCCTCATCAGGGAGGTACTCCACTCCCTTCATCATCTTCATACCTCTGTGCTGGACTCTCTCAAGCAGTTCTGTGTCCCTCTTGAACTGAGGGGCCCAGAACTGGACACAACATTCCAGATGCAGTTTCACTAGCACAGACGAGTGAGTGAGGAGAACCTGTCTTGATCTACTAACCACACCCCTTCTGATCCACCCCACAATGCTATTGGCCTTTTTGGCCACAAGAGCACGTTACTGGCTCATGGTCATCCTGCTGTCAACTAGGACTCCCAGGTCCCTTTCTCCTGTGCTGCTCTCCAGCAGGTCAGCCCAACCTATGCTGGTGTCTGGGGTTGTTCTTGCCTGGATGCCAAACACTGCCTTTGTGGAATTTCATTAAATTTCTCCCTCTCCAACTCTTCAGCTTGTCTAGGTCCTGCTGACTGGCAGCACAGCCCTCCCAGCTTTTCGTCATCAGAAACATAATCTAGAAATTCAGCAAATGTACCCCTGACCAAATGGAAACTCTTTCATATTTGTGTCATTTGGGGACTTGGAAAGAACTGGAAAAAAATGCAACCATAAGAAACAGGCAAAAAAATCCTAAAAACTGTCCACATGGCTAAATATTTCATCGGGCTGCAGGTGTCTGGTGTACAACACCTTCTGATAACTGCAAGGTTGGTGACACTGCCTTCCGGCTCTGCATCTTTTGTCCAGTAATGAAGAGGGAAAGATACTGATTTTATTTTTTTTTAATAAAAAAAAATTCAGTTTCTTCTCTCTTACCTACTCTATGTGAACCTGCTTTTTCAAAGATGTTGGACCAGATGGTCTCCAGAGTCCCTTCCAACCCCTCTAATTCTACGATTTTCACTTAAATTTTGTATGCAAAATCTTACTATCTGCTGGAGAAGTAGATAAATGCTTAAAGTAGATAGGCAGAGTAAAGTATTTTCATATCATGGAGGACTTTGCTTGAAAGGGTTATGTCTGTGTGTCCTCTCTCACTGTGATAGTCATTTGAAATCAGGTTCATTTTCTGCCTCTGAAGCGCGTTAGAAGTGCTCTCAAGCTTTTTGCTGGCAGTTCTTGGGAGGGGAAAAAATAGGTTATACATAGCTTATTAAAAATATGTAATGCTCTATTACTGAATTAAAATCATGCCTGTACAAGCCCAGATTGTATTCACCTTACCAGAGATGGTTTAAATTATTTTCTTGTCATAGAACTGTTATGTTTGTTGAGTTTTCCCTATGTTTTAGAAATGAAATGTTGAATTTGTGAGATTTTCCCTCCCCTCTGATTCCTAAAAAACAAAGGAAAAACAATATTCTTGTTGTCAAGAATTTTCTGCAGTACTAAAATACATTTGTGCTACGTTAGCTTTTCTGTATTTTTCATAATTCACTTTTATTTCTAACAAAACTGGTTGCTTATCCAAAATCTTGCGGTAACTTTTAGACTACAATCTATTTCCAATGTCTTTATGAAAGACAAGCTCTGTCATTATGTTCCCAAAGGGACATGCCAGTAAACCTGAAGTCTGGGGAATAAAATTGGAAGATTACTGTTTCTTGTCATATATTTCTCTTTTATGGCTTTGAGTACACTGGAATGGCTTAGTGGGGAGAAAAAAACCTGGCAGTAAAGGGAAGTAACTATTAATGTGCTATCAGAGCTTGATGGAGCTTGATATAATTAAAAAAACTTGTGATATCTTCAGCAATTG
The DNA here is from genome assembly GCA_013397515.1 of Upupa epops. NCBI lineage: Eukaryota > Metazoa > Chordata > Aves > Bucerotiformes > Upupidae > Upupa > Upupa epops. The sequence goes on from VZRI01004376.1 coordinate 143,613, forward strand.
TGATTCCAATTATTTGTTAGCTAAAGGCAACTTTCACTGCTCCAAGTTAGGAAATCATGTAAATAGCCTAATTAATACAATTTGCCTTATGTTCTACCAAGAAAACAAAACCAAATATGTCATTTTTAAAAGAATAAATAACATGGTAAAAACTAAATAGTATAAATATTCAGTCTGTTTGTAGAGCAAACATTACATATTACAAGTCATTCTCAGCATTTCTAAGTAATTCACCATGATTTAATGAAATTATGATGGCTTGCTATAGCTTTACAACCACATGACAATAAAAGCAAAACATTCCTTTGTGTGGAATAGAGCTAGTTCTTTTATGAAATAGTGTGTAACAAGATGTTCAACAGGGGGGCAGAGATATAAAGAAGGTTTCATCATCTTGGATCTACAGTCCTTTAATATCAAGAGACTTCCACGAAACTTAAAATTAAGTCTTTGAAATATTCCATGCTGTGGTGGTAGAAAGGTACAATAAATAATACTTCATCTTTTCCTCATGTGGAATGAAGAGATAAAGCTATTTATAAAACTGTAAAGACTTACAAATCATTCCAGGTTGTCATATGTTAATGTCAGTGAGAATTTAATCACCCAACATGAAAATCTATATTTTTTTCTCCAATCCTATCTTTTTTTTATAGCTCTCACTATTGACAGATCCTCTCGTGATGATAAATTAAAGGAATTCCCAAGACCACAAAACATGAAAACAGAAAAAAAAAAAAAGGCTGAAGAAGTAGATTGTTTAGTAAAACTGTGTGGTGGTTTTCTTTTTCTNAGGAATAAAAAGCCTTGCTTAAGAGCAAGCCATTTTTTTTATCAATTTATTAATAAAAAATGTTATGACAGCTGCTTACTGAAAAAGCTGTTCAGTGTCGGTTTTAATTTGCCAGCCAGGATTGGAGTAGACTGACTTCTTTGGCTCTTACCCATTTTCACTCTTGGTAAAATGAGACATTTCCATGGGCTTTCCAGGTGATCCTGTAGTGAACAAGGCTTTGTATGTGCCTGAACCAAAGAGGAGCTGTAGAGAAACACAGAGATATGCAAGCTTTTTAGATTTGTCAGGGGCTTATATAATTTTCTAGACATGTCTCAGAAAATCCAGTATTGATCAAGTTTGTGATCCAGAAGAGCATAGATATAAGCAGTTATTTGGTGGCCACTACCTTGCTTTCACGTTTAAGTGAAATTACTCGGTATTGTTGTATTATACCTGTTAGAAAAAATGAATCTTAAAAGCCATCCTCTCCTTCAGAATGCATTCATGCTACCTGTTGATTGAACTGATGGCTTTAGTCGTCTTCATATCGTCAGAGCTGTGCTCAAAGTTAAATGCAAAAATTTGATTCTGTAAATCCCTTCTTTGAATCAACCTTAGCAATGTCAGAGAGATTGACGTTGCAGCCATCTCATGTCCTGATTGATGCATGATGCATCCTTAGTCTGTCAGCCAGGGAGCAGAGTTCTGTTTCACCTCAAAGTGTAGTGCTGTGGGAGGCAGAGGGTGTAAATTTTCCTTTTTATTCCTGCTGCACTTAAAGGGGAAGGAGAGAACAAGAAATTATTTTACTTATAAACTAAGCACACTTTATCTAGAAGCCTTTCCTTTGTGCTAAGTACATTCATTTTTCTCTGGATTTTCAGAATATGATCTCCATTTCTTTCTGTACATTTCACCACATAAGGGTTATTCCCAAGCTTAGATTTTTAAATGAGTTATTTTACCTATTAGAAATGCAGAACTTGCTTTATATTACTTGACTCCCTGATGAAAGGTTAGTTGCCTAATCACATAGGTTTGGTGGCCATGGTACAGTGCAGGCTGTTAAGGCTGTAATAGGAAATCAAATAGTTCATTTCACAGCCATCAAATACATGCTGAGCTGCTTGACTGGTTTATGCTGCTTTATCTTTTAGGATGTAAAACCTATTCTTACTTTATGAAAACAGTACTTTGTATTAGATAATCACTTCATTTACATATAAAGGTTACACTTAATAAAAATATATGAACCGAAATTGCAACAAAGGTACAACATCATGAACCATCTTTTTTAAAGTGTACTGGGTTTTTTTCTCTTTAAAGGCTCCATTGCTTTTAAGACAGAAGATATTGCTTCAGAACTGAAGATTTAAAGCTTTTTTCTTCTGCTGTAGTAAAAGTAATAAAGCTTTTTATTGTACAAAGACTGTAAATATATTTAGCAATAATTTCAGCAGCTGGAAGTGTCTAGATGTCTGTAAGCGAAATACAAGGTTTATATTTACCTAGACTGGCCTAGAAATTTCTGTGACCTTTTTTCTTTCCACACAGCCATCCAGTTGTTGTCTGTTATCTTCTAGACATGGGAAGACAGTCTCATGGATGAAATGACTCCTTGCAGTTGAAATAAGGTACTGCTCTAACAAGTTTGTTGTGATTATTTCCTGTTGCCTTCATTCATCATGGTTGTTTACTGTAAATACACATCATTCTTTTTCAGGCTGGAGCCTGGCAAACAAATCCATGGTAGCTCCTCCAAGACTCCACAGCAGTGGAGTCTGATGACTCAAAAATGACACCAAAAACCTGCTGTCTTTAAATAATACATTTTGTTTACAGAATGTGTGGCAAAAATAATTGAAAAGAAGTTAATGATATGACTTGAAGAGTTGCCTTTGGAGAGAGATTTGAAGGATTCTTCAAATGTCTTCCTACAGCCAAATATCTTCCCATTGCTTCATTATTCTGAATATATGAAATGCTCAGGCTTTGATAACAGATTGAGTATACAGATAAAGTTGATTCCCTTTAAAAAGACAAAGTTGAGAGAAAAACATCTGTTTTCATTCCTTCTAAAAGCTCCCTCCTTGCCTTTCTCAGTAAATATCTTGGTGTTGTTAGTGATTCACTCCTAAACAATTATTAGTATATTTCCATTGTTGACCTATGATTAAAATCATACTTTCAACTTCAAAATCTTGTTTTCCTCTGAGGAACATGTGTACAGGGACAAGGTTATTCTGCAAGCAGAGGAGAAGTGCATCTTTTTAACTCAAGTTTTAAAAATAATTCTTCTGTCTATGTATGATGTGAGGTATAATGGTTGTGTAGTTATAATCGTAGAATAAGAGCAAATTTCAAGCAGAGGCACTCATTGTTTGTGGGGAAAACAGTAATTAGTAGTAAGTTTGTGATGACTAGTGCTAGAATGTCAGTTGAAATTCCATAGTGTGATGGATTTGGAGGACAAATATTTTCCCAGCTTACTGGAAAAGAAGAAAAAAATACGAACTATTAATTAGCCATTCTGGAGTTACTACGTTTGAATTTTTATCTCACTTGTGCCTAGGACTTTCATACTTTCCCTTTTTTCTGGACAGTCTTTTACCATAACACTTGGAATGTGAACATCTGTTGTGATGTCCCAGTAAGTGTAAAAGCTACTTTTCCTGGTGAACATTAGAACTTTAGAAATTTCAAATAACTTTTTGCTCTGCTTATAAAGAAAATGTCTGCACAACTCTTGTACAAGAAATCCAGTGTGGACTACAGATGGTGAATTTCCACAGATAGCAAGCTCAGGGTCAGTGAATATCCATTATCATATGAAAACCAAAGATGCTTGCATAGTTATCCATGTCAGTGCTATACCTTGGAAGTGCCATATGAAAAGTGTGAGTTCAGATTTATGAAAGCGAAGCATGCTGACTGGAGCACAGACTTTAATGACTCTTGGGTCACATATGTACCTATGTTGCATTGGGTAACCTAATACAATGTTTATATATTCTACTTTACTTTGTTTTTGTTGACCTGATAGATGATTATATCCTTCTCAGCTGACATGTATTCTGTCTTTTTTGCTTTCAAACTAAAGAAACCATATTGAAGCAGAGAAGCACTGATGAACAGAACAAACATTTCAATCCAGACATTTAAATTTTGTCTGTAATATTTCACAGTTCATGATAGCTTGAAGAAATTCTATTTTTATATCTCAAAGTTTTGAGACAATACTGAAGCATCCAGTTTTTGACAGAATCTTGAATTTGCCACCTGAGAAAAATGTCCATGAGTCTCTAGAGGATACAGGAAGAGTGATAGTGAGAAGCCAATGAACTGTGTATCATTAAAAGAATAAAAACGGGACTATCCAAACATGCAAGAGTAATAGAAGGCATTGAATTAAGAAAAGTGTTATTTAGCTGATAATAGGTTAGGCTAGAACAGTAATGTTTTCTCTCAAGGCCAAGAGACAGCAAGTTACTGATTTTTAATATACTTAGTCATTTTGAGGTGGCTTCTTGATAAATAAAATCAAGTCATTCAGAAAAGGTAGAGGACATTTAAAAAATCTACACAGAGCTGTAATTCATTCTGTGTAGAGATTGAGAAAAAAAATTGTATATTGTTAGGGTTTTTTTATTTTGGTTTTGGGGTTGGGATTTTTTGGGTTACTCTGGTTTATGAGAAGTCAAAATGACACTTGTATGGTAATAAATGTGAGACCTGGCTGCTTTGCTATCCTGGTCAGTGAGACAGTTAAATTTGTCAGTTTGATGGAAGTAGCATTAATTGATTACATATATGTCAGCTGCTTCTGGAACTTCTGCTACAAACATTCTCATGTTTGGTAACAAATTCTTTTCCTTACTTGTTGTTTAGACTATTGGTAAAATACAATGAGCCTCATGTAAAGGTTTGTCAGACTAGTTAAACCCGGTGTCCACTTCTGTTTCTTCATGGAGGTTAACAGCTGTTTAAAGTTCAGCTTCTCTTACCTAAGGAGAAAGTCAGCTTTGGGATACTACTTAGATTATGAAAGGAGTTCCTACTAAACAAATGTTGTATTATTTTCTAAGCCTGAAAACCTGTGAAGGAAGGGAAGGCTTCTTTCTGATGGGTGAAAAGAAAACCAAAGTAAAGAAATAATTTGTAAAATCACAGATAACTGTCATTTTTTAAACTGTCTTGGCAGCTGAAAAAGTTACTTTATTTACCAGTGAAAGTGAAACTCCTTCAAAGCTACTAGAATGACAGATGATTTATTACACAAATCTGTTGTACAAATATAAAACATTACATTATCAATTTTTATCCTAAATCTGTGGTTTAATTTACTGGATATTATTTTAGGAAACAAACTATGCAAAACCAATTTTATGGTGTCCTTTGGATCACCAAATGGATTTAGGTTTTGCAAAACTCACATGTTCAAGCTGGTAGAAATTTAGAGATATATTAATACAATTAGACCTGTTATATAATCCAACAATCTATAATCCAACAATAAATCTGATGTCCACTTGGATTGTCTTAAATTAAAGCAGTCTGTTATGTAATAATATTATTTAGGTCTTCATTTTGGGTAGCATAGATATTTCCTTCTACAAAAATAAGCCTCTAATACATCCTTTTTGAGAGTCTTCAAGTGAAAGACACAAAATAACAAGAGGAACTAAAAAGATATTTGTAAAGGGAGATTTGTTTTTACGGGCAGATACAGCTTAGCAGTGGGTTGTAATAGAGCAGAGCCAGAAGAGCTTAGGTTAAGTCTATTGCAGACTGGTAAAAGTGTGAATCTGCACAACTACAGCTCACTTCACCAGAGAGAATTGATGGACTGTGAAATGAATGAAGCAAGTTAAAAAAGAATCAAGCAAAAAACAACACAAAAAAGTCCTAAACCCTTTGTAAGAAGTTCAGTATGATGGGTTTTTATAAGTAAATTAAACTACTTAGACACAGACTATTAAAAATGCATAACTTTGTACTTCCTTTAATGCTTTTAATTTTTCCTTCATAAAACAAATTTAATATTAAAAAGCATAGCAGTTGAAGACAATCTTTTTAAAACAAGTTTTTACTTGAAACTGAAAAGACTTCATGACGATGACCTAAAATACTGTTTGGATTGCTATCTCATCAAAGTTCTATATACAGTATGGAATGGCTGTGTAAGCTTTTATTACAGAAAATCCTCCTTATTATTTATACCTATATATGACAGACAAATCTTGTATCTCACAGAATATGAATAATTAGAATGTAAAAGATTTTGTTAGTTTGAGCACAAGTAGATCAATTAGGTTTGACTTAGAGACTTTCATTGTGGTGTCTCAGATCTTACGTTAGTTACTAATTACTTAATTAGTAATTAATGATCTGCCCAAAATGATGAGATTTTAGAGGCTGGAAGTAAATATTAATTATTTCACTGCAAGTATATGCTATTACAGAAATTAAGGATTAAAATAATGCAGGATTCCCACTTGAGAAGTGAAGGTTTCATGTTTTGCTAACACTCTCTTATTGGTGATGTTGATGTAGCATAGAGATTTATTGCTGTGAATATTTATAATGCCTGTCTAGGCTGGACTTCTGCATTTATTGCAAGAATGTGATTTTCAGTGTGGGGATAGTACCTGTCTTCCATTTTGGGTTGCATTTGGCAACTTTAGGACAGTCTGATAGATGTGGACGAAATGTTTCAATGTTTGATCTCTCTGTTTGTGATGAAACCAAGTTAAAGCTGACCCCTTCCCAGGTAATCAGCTTCTTTAGTACAGGAAATGTTTCAGGGTGATAATCGGTCTACTGAACAAAATATAAGGTATGATGAGAGATGGAATGAATTACAGACAAGTGAAGGAAATGGGAAAAGTTTTAAGAAAAATTATTTTAGATAAAACAATTATAACAGTCATTAAAAGAGCAGTAATAAAATTGTATTTATGGCCGAATAAGGAGTCTCATTGTGATTAAGATATGGAAGTAGCTAATTGGAGTGTTGATTCATTAGGATATTGAGGTGATGAAGAGTATACAAATGAAAACAAAAGTGCATAAAAATTAATGAGAAAGCTGAAATAGGAAATGGAACAAAGCAATGTAACTGACTGAGTAATATATAATGGATAAGCGTGTAGCTGGTTACAAGGAGGTCTTTGGAAAAGTAAATGGATATTCATTTACTCAGAGTTGCTATTTTTGCAGAACCTTTGAAAAATATAAATTTTTTGATTTATGGCTGTATAAAATGATGGTTTCTTCTTTACTTGACTTTATGTTCCATAGTGTATATTGGCTGTCACCAGAGTGGTGATGTTTTCATTAGTAAAGCCTGTACCAAGGACTGTGATTTTCCAAGTACTACTGCGCTGCTGCTGGAGAAAGGAATCCTTCCCTGCTCTCAGCCACTCATTCTATGTCTAGTTTTAATACTGAGTCTTCTTGTTGAGGTAGAAAAAATGTTGTGATGCTGAAAAACCACTCTGAACTTTGAATTAAATTAACCTCTGCTTTATGAGGAGAAGAGGGAAGGACAGGAGTGCTTTTTGCTCAGCTACCTTTAAAGTTAGTTCATTCCCTGATACAAGTTATTGGAGGGAAGACTGGGAATTGTCTCATCAATATGTTTGCTGGCACACAGTGGCAGTGCAAGTGTTAGAATTAGCAGCTAACCATGGGAAAAGATGGAACTGCTTTTGCTCCAGGCAGTATGAAGAAGGCTTGGGAACTAGCCTGAATTTGCTTTTGAAGTTCCATTTTATCTCTCCTGATTACAGGTTAGATCTTTATGTACTTTTAAGACACATTCTTCTCTCTTTCTGTGCCAGTCAGATGTGCCTTGTCACTGAGCCATAACACATTTCCAGGACAACTGACTGTGTGTTGTGGGAGCAGTTCAGACAGATTCAAATGTACCATGAGCCGTTCACTTGGCCACTAGAGTGAGATAAGTGAGACTCTGCTGCAAGGTGAACTATTTGGAGCTGAATAAATGCTGAGGCTGTGTGCCTGGTGCCTCATAATAGTTGATATAACCATGACAGGATATTGTGATTAATTCTTGGAATACTGAAGAATAAATTTGAATAATTTAAGGCACACAAAGCAATGTTTGTTAGCAATGATAATCTCCAGAATTGATCCCAGTACGTACCTGTGCATGAAGCTACATGCAGTCCTTGATAGACTATCCTGTACAAACCTTGTCCTCTGACCACAGGTTCGCTTTTATGGCAGAATTATTTCTTATTCCAGATTCATTCTTCCAAATAATCCCTGCTACTAGGATGGGATTAATGTCCCTATTATCTCCATGTAGCTGTGAAGATGATTTGTCCAAACTCCANCATTCAGAAAAGGTAGAGGACATTTAAAAAATCTACACAGAGCTGTAATTCATTCTGTGTAGAGATTGAGAAAAAAAATTGTATATTGTTAGGGTTTTTTTATTTTGGTTTTGGGGTTGGGATTTTTTGGGTTACTCTGGTTTATGAGAAGTCAAAATGACACTTGTATGGTAATAAATGTGAGACCTGGCTGCTTTGCTATCCTGGTCAGTGAGACAGTTAAATTTGTCAGTTTGATGGAAGTAGCATTAATTGATTACATATATGTCAGCTGCTTCTGGAACTTCTGCTACAAACATTCTCATGTTTGGTAACAAATTCTTTTCCTTACTTGTTGTTTAGACTATTGGTAAAATACAATGAGCCTCATGTAAAGGTTTGTCAGACTAGTTAAACCCGGTGTCCACTTCTGTTTCTTCATGGAGGTTAACAGCTGTTTAAAGTTCAGCTTCTCTTACCTAAGGAGAAAGTCAGCTTTGGGATACTACTTAGATTATGAAAGGAGTTCCTACTAAACAAATGTTGTATTATTTTCTAAGCCTGAAAACCTGTGAAGGAAGGGAAGGCTTCTTTCTGATGGGTGAAAAGAAAACCAAAGTAAAGAAATAATTTGTAAAATCACAGATAACTGTCATTTTTTAAACTGTCTTGGCAGCTGAAAAAGTTACTTTATTTACCAGTGAAAGTGAAACTCCTTCAAAGCTACTAGAATGACAGATGATTTATTACACAAATCTGTTGTACAAATATAAAACATTACATTATCAATTTTTATCCTAAATCTGTGGTTTAATTTACTGGATATTATTTTAGGAAACAAACTATGCAAAACCAATTTTATGGTGTCCTTTGGATCACCAAATGGATTTAGGTTTTGCAAAACTCACATGTTCAAGCTGGTAGAAATTTAGAGATATATTAATACAATTAGACCTGTTATATAATCCAACAATCTATAATCCAACAATAAATCTGATGTCCACTTGGATTGTCTTAAATTAAAGCAGTCTGTTATGTAATAATATTATTTAGGTCTTCATTTTGGGTAGCATAGATATTTCCTTCTACAAAAATAAGCCTCTAATACATCCTTTTTGAGAGTCTTCAAGTGAAAGACACAAAATAACAAGAGGAACTAAAAAGATATTTGTAAAGGGAGATTTGTTTTTACGGGCAGATACAGCTTAGCAGTGGGTTGTAATAGAGCAGAGCCAGAAGAGCTTAGGTTAAGTCTATTGCAGACTGGTAAAAGTGTGAATCTGCACAACTACAGCTCACTTCACCAGAGAGAATTGATGGACTGTGAAATGAATGAAGCAAGTTAAAAAAGAATCAAGCAAAAAACAACACAAAAAAGTCCTAAACCCTTTGTAAGAAGTTCAGTATGATGGGTTTTTATAAGTAAATTAAACTACTTAGACACAGACTATTAAAAATGCATAACTTTGTACTTCCTTTAATGCTTTTAATTTTTCCTTCATAAAACAAATTTAATATTAAAAAGCATAGCAGTTGAAGACAATCTTTTTAAAACAAGTTTTTACTTGAAACTGAAAAGACTTCATGACGATGACCTAAAATACTGTTTGGATTGCTATCTCATCAAAGTTCTATATACAGTATGGAATGGCTGTGTAAGCTTTTATTACAGAAAATCCTCCTTATTATTTATACCTATATATGACAGACAAATCTTGTATCTCACAGAATATGAATAATTAGAATGTAAAAGATTTTGTTAGTTTGAGCACAAGTAGATCAATTAGGTTTGACTTAGAGACTTTCATTGTGGTGTCTCAGATCTTACGTTAGTTACTAATTACTTAATTAGTAATTAATGATCTGCCCAAAATGATGAGATTTTAGAGGCTGGAAGTAAATATTAATTATTTCACTGCAAGTATATGCTATTACAGAAATTAAGGATTAAAATAATGCAGGATTCCCACTTGAGAAGTGAAGGTTTCATGTTTTGCTAACACTCTCTTATTGGTGATGTTGATGTAGCATAGAGATTTATTGCTGTGAATATTTATAATGCCTGTCTAGGCTGGACTTCTGCATTTATTGCAAGAATGTGATTTTCAGTGTGGGGATAGTACCTGTCTTCCATTTTGGGTTGCATTTGGCAACTTTAGGACAGTCTGATAGATGTGGACGAAATGTTTCAATGTTTGATCTCTCTGTTTGTGATGAAACCAAGTTAAAGCTGACCCCTTCCCAGGTAATCAGCTTCTTTAGTACAGGAAATGTTTCAGGGTGATAATCGGTCTACTGAACAAAATATAAGGTATGATGAGAGATGGAATGAATTACAGACAAGTGAAGGAAATGGGAAAAGTTTTAAGAAAAATTATTTTAGATAAAACAATTATAACAGTCATTAAAAGAGCAGTAATAAAATTGTATTTATGGCCGAATAAGGAGTCTCATTGTGATTAAGATATGGAAGTAGCTAATTGGAGTGTTGATTCATTAGGATATTGAGGTGATGAAGAGTATACAAATGAAAACAAAAGTGCATAAAAATTAATGAGAAAGCTGAAATAGGAAATGGAACAAAGCAATGTAACTGACTGAGTAATATATATTAGATAAGCGTGTAGCTGGTTACAAGGAGGTCTTTGGAAAAGTAAATGGATATTCATTTACTCAGAGTTGCTATTTTTGCAGAACCTTTGAAAAATATAAATTTTTTGATTTATGGCTGTATAAAATGATGGTTTCTTCTTTACTTGACTTTATGTTCCATAGTGTATATTGGCTGTCACCAGAGTGGTGATGTTTTCATTAGTAAAGCCTGTACTAAGGACTGTGATTTTCCAAGTACTACTGCGCTGCTGCTGGAGAAAGGAATCCTTCCCTGCTCTCAGCCACTCATTCTATGTCTAGTTTTAATACTGAGTCTTCTTGTTGAGGTAGAAAAAATGTTGTGATGCTGAAAAACCACTCTGAACTTTGAATTAAATTAACCTCTGCTTTATGAGGAGAAGAGGGAAGGACAGGAGTGCTTTTTGCTCAGCTACCTTTAAAGTTAGTTCATTCCCTGATACAAGTTATTGGAGGGAAGACTGGGAATTGTCTCATCAATATGTTTGCTGGCACACAGTGGCAGTGCAAGTGTTAGAATTAGCAGCTAACCATGGGAAAAGATGGAACTACTTTTGCTCCAGGCAGTATGAAGAAGGCTTGGGAACTAGCCTGAATTTGCTTTTGAAGTTCCATTTTATCTCTCCTGATTACAGGTTAGATCTTTATGTACTTTTAAGACACATTCTTCTCTCTTTCTGTGCCAGTCAGATGTGCCTTGTCACTGAGCCATAACACATTTCCAGGACAACTGACTGTGTGTTGTGGGAGCAGTTCAGACAGATTCAAATGTACCATGAGCCGTTCACTTGGCCACTAGAGTGAGATAAGTGAGACTCTGCTGCAAGGTGAACTATTTGGAGCTGAATAAATGCTGAGGCTGTGTGCCTGGTGCCTCATAATAGTTGATATAACCATGACAGGATATTGTGATTAATTCTTGGAATACTGAAGAATAAATTTGAATAATTTAAGGCACACAAAGCAATGTTTGTTAGCAATGATAATCTCCAGAATTGATCCCAGTACGTACCTGTGCATGAAGCTACATGCAGTCCTTGATAGACTATCCTGTACAAACCTTGTCCTCTGACCACAGGTTCGCTTTTATGGCAGAATTATTTCTTATTCCAGATTCATTCTTCCAAATAATCCCTGCTACTAGGATGGGATTAATGTCCCTATTATCTCCATGTAGCTGTGAAGATGATTTGTCCAAACTCCAGTGCTTTTCAAATCTATTTTGAAGTATGTCTTAAGTCTATAAGAGAATAGTGAGTGGTAGTTAAGGGTTTGCTGAAGTTCAAGTGCCAAACCTGTTATGCTAACATGTTTGTTATTAAATGTATTCTTGAAGTTCATGGTATAATAAAAAGTGGATAACTGACCCATACCTCTGTTTGTGTACACTTACAAAGATTTGAAGAGCAAACCTCATGGACATTCTATGTAGTCTTCTTTAAATATTCCAAATAGGAGGGCAATTACATTTATTTTATAACATATATATAACAGGAGTTTAGTATCATAAAGACTAATGACTTTGTATTAGAACCAGGTGAAAGGATTTGTTTGTAAAATAAATGAAATTTGTTTTCTAGAAATAGAAAAAGGCTGGAAATAGAAGAATGCTCGATGTTGTCTGTATTTCCTGCACTATCTCCTCTTTTTACTTTGTGTCAAGAGAAGAAAAACTGTTTTCAGAATATAGTATCATTAAATGTTTATGAGTGAGGTTATTATATGTCCTTTGACTTGTATTCTACTTATTTCAAAAGTATCATAATACATATTTTACTCATTTTCTTATTTTCTAATTTTGGATATATTTGTAAAATAATAACAGTTTGGAAAATATATAGGCAGAAATGAAAATCTATTTGGATTAAGCTCATTCTTCTAATATGAAAAAAAAACTCTTATTTATAGACGTCCATTTAAAATTCTGTTTTATACAGAATTATGTTATTCTCTTCAATACATGTGGCTAGTATGGATAAAATGTTCCTAGCGCATATTACTCTAAATATACACAACTCCAGTCATTTCCACTCCTTGAATCTAAAATAAGAAAGCAAGGAATTTAGATGGCCACTCTGTTGTCAGTTTTAAATGATTTTTTCCCCACCCAGAATTATAGGGTTTTTATCATCACCAGTACAATGTTGTCCACAAGGCAAAGGCGTATCTGTCAAGAAGACAGATGATTGTTTTCCAATTTGTGTTTTGAATTCAGAACATACATAAAGCTGTTTTCTGGCAGATGCTATTGCAGTGTCTGCGAATTGTCCAGTGCTAGAGCAACTTGAATACCATCATGAGTGAGTGTAAACACTCTTATAAATTCTGCGTGTATTGCATGTAATCACAACACTGTGTATGTTCTTCTAAGTAGAACAGAAAATTGAGTGTTCTTTAGTATTATAAAGTCAGAAACTGAAGTGGAGTGAACTAAAGCACTGAAGTAAGTCTCTGTTGACTTCCTTTCTAATTGAATACTACTATAGTGGAAGGAACATCAAGTTATTTAATGCAGTTCACTTTACTAAAGCAGCAGATGCATGTTATTACAGAGAGATTCTCATCCAGTTTTCTGTTAGAGAAACACTATAAAACTATACCAAGCGGTACTTGTGAGTAGCCTTGCTATTAGGATGCTTTCTCTCATCTGACACACACCCCCCCAAACCTCCAATATTCAGATCTGAGATTCTTTACTACAGATTAAACCAATTGCTTATTCACTGTAGACAGAAAGAACAGATCATTCTGTTCCTCTTTTCAACAGCCTTTTATTTTCCTGATGACTACTATAATGTTGTCTCATCTTTTTCTCTTTGTCTTTAGGCAAACTACTGCAATTCAATTATTCTTTTGGCATAGGTAGTATTGATTATTCCTAAGTATCCTTGTCCCTAGCACTTGTGCCATTTAAAGTATGTTCTGTTTAAGAGCTAATCTCTGCCTCAATAGATTTATCATGTGGAAGTTTAAGGAAAAACGATTTCATTTTTTTTCACGCAGTGTGTAAATAAATCATGGAAGTCTTTACACTGTGCGGTGCATAAGCGAAATTATAAATGTGTTTTAAAAAAGAACCATATGCAGCTCTTATTGAAGACATGTCCACTGGTTGCAGCTGAAAATAATTCTCCAAATGCAACCTCTAGCACAGGAATTCTGAAACTAGGATTGTGCCTTGGAGAGAAGAAAAATGTTGTTCTTTACTTGTATTGTTTTTGTAATTTCAGTTGTGATCTTCTTTCACTGTATTGTTTCATCTTTAATGAGCTCAGTATATAGGGGTTTGTGTGTGCATTTCAAAAATTTGTTGGCTTATTATTTCTTATAAAGCCCTTAAAAGGATTATGGGCCTCTTATCTCCTACCAGATTAATTGTGAGCTGAAACAGCAAAGGTTAAGAGGCTTGCCATTTCCTTTTTTCTCCTTTTGCAAATGGCTGCCTCAGTCTCTCTAAAAACATTTATCCTTCATCTTTTTCATTAGCTGTTGACCTACACCTTGTAATACAAGCTTCACTTCTTTTTATAACAGGGGAAAAGCATTACATATTTATGGAGATAGTCTCACTCTTTAAAATGTCTAATTGTTTTTTTGAATAGTCCTTAAATCTTGGTTTCACTTAAGTTCTAAGGCAGAGCATTTTGATTTTGAATTTTTTGAAAAAAAGTATTCATACAGTGTGCATACAGTTTGTTTTTAAATAGGCTTATTTTTGTTTCACCTAATTCCCTCTTCATCTTCCCTTCTTTTTTATATTTATTTTTATTAAGAAATTTGGCTGTGATTGGTCTTTAGAGGGAAGCAAATTAATTCTATGCAAGATGGACATTATTTGTGGGTTGGGGGAATTAATTTAATACCAGATCTAATACCTGTGTCTTTTCCAGCTGCTATTTTCTGACTCATTTTGTAATTTCTTAGTACTGCTTATCTTCACCTGGCCTTCAGTGCTGTGACATGACCATGGAATATTATTTTGCTTTTATCTGATTTGGAAAAAGACTGTATATTTTGATCTCCAATCTTGTCCTTCCCAGAGTGGTTTACTGCAATCAATTTCTTTGTGGGTTACAGATGAAAACATTAAAAATTTCAGTTGGAGCAGATTACAGGTTACTTTATAGTGTTGTATAAGAGGACTTCACACAGATTATGTCTTAATTGTCTGTTCACTTTCAAATTAAATTAAGATTGCTTTGTGTTGCTATGCTTATACCTCCAGGCAAAAAGAGAGCCTTTGACAGGGTTTGGAGGCACTCACAGCCCTTCAGTACTCTGACCAACCTCCGCTGAGGCATCCCCACCCCAGCAGTAGGCACTGCATCGTCAGAGCTCAAACCATACCTCACCTGAAGTAACTGGGTTCTGCCTGCCTCATAGCTGTGAACTTCCTGGACACCCTGGGCTCTTGGTTGGATTTACTGCCATCTCTACTCTCCACAAGCAAAGGTACTCTGGGACAGGGGTCTGGCTGGCAGCTGCTAGCTGCTACTGTGTTTGTCTCCTAGAAAGCAGCCTGTCCTTCTGCATCCTCACTGCCTTGGCCTTTGGGCATGTAGACTGATGGGGTAGGGTGGTCTATGTTTTGGTACCATTACTAAATATGCTTATGTGGCTTTGGAGGTGGCTGATTCTGCATTTTGTTCATCTTGGCATTTGAGAGATGCTGCACCATTTGTTTTGTTATTCAAAGTGTTCCTAAAGACCTGTTTTGAAAGAAATGGATTTTATTTAGCAAAGTGCTGACTGAGGTGTGCTTTGTTGACTCTTACACTTATGTGAAGGAAATATTAGATAAAATGAGTGAATTCAGAACATAATTGCAAGGTGTAAAAGAAAAGAATAGTATAAAAGTAGAACAGTATCTACTATTTGTCCTAATGGCCTCATGAAATGGCTGGAGAGGGTAATAACACAGCACAACAGTGAAATACTGTGGCTCTTACTTTGTAATGCCCTGTTAAGTGCATTCTCAAGAAATAAGCAGGCTGCTTTAATGAAGCAGCTGAACAACTAGTTGACTGAACACAGTTCTGAAATAGGAGGCGCTTCAGATTGAGAAAAGATTCCAAAACAACAATCTATTTTATAAATTATGATTAGTAAAAAGGTTTCAGTTGTTTAGAAAGTAGGGATTGAGCTCAGTGGAATTGGTCAGCTTGTAAATGATTAATATTTTTCTGATTTTTGTTCGATCATTTTTATCTCTTTGAGTGTATTCTGAAGCATTAATGTTTGCTGTTGCTACTGCAAAATTAACTATGGAGAGTGTTGAGAGATTTAGTAATTTATTTTTCTGACACTTTTGAGTGACTTAGGTTAGTGTTGAATAAATAAATGGGGTTAGGATTTACTCTGGGACATGAATAAAAGTTGAGTGATGGTTAAAAATTGTCAGTATAATAATGAAGAATTGGTGGAAGTGCAGGGACTGCCTTAGAGGAGTTGTCTTCGTTTGTTGCTAGTTTGATTCCAACACAAAACAAAACAAAAAAAGTATTTATTTCCAAGTTGCTTAGTTTGAATTGAATTTATGGACTCCGATGGAGCAGCAGCAGACATTAAATCTGTACAGATGCTACTTTTCAAGTCCAACCAAAATTTCACCTGTTCTTTGCTGGACTTTGCTGTTCGAAAGTGTAGACTGCAATAGAAAGATGAGGATGAAATTGTGATCATTTGTTCAGTTGGGTTCACTAGCAAAATCTATCTAGGTAATGAACTGAATTTTGTGGAAATCCAGTATCCAGTATTTGCCAGATGTTTGCAGAAATATCACAGGATTCGTAACATTTTTGTACTCTAAAAATCTAAAAGTAATCTTCAATCCTGCCTACTATCATTTTCTTGCATGATTATTAAAATCTCTATTAATGACCTGGATGTGGAGATTGAGAGCACCCTCAGTAAGGCTGCAGATGACACCAAATTGTGTGGGAGTGTTGATCTGCTCAAGGGCAGGAAGGCTCTGCGAGGGAGGTTGGATCTATGGGCTGAGGCCAGTTGTATGAGGGACAATAAAGCCAAATGCAGGGTCCTGCATTTTGTTCTCAACAACCCTGGGCCACACTACAGGCTGGGGGATGAGGGGCTCAAAAGCTGCCTAGCAGAAAAGGACCTGGGGGTGCTGGTAGACAGCTGGCTTCATATGAGCCAGCAGTGTACCCAGGTGGCCAAGAAGGCCAACACGATCCTGGTCTGCAAAAGAAGTGTGCCCTTGTACTCGGTCTTAAGAGGCCTCATCTTCAGTACTGTGCTCAGTTCTGGGCCCATCATTAGAACATAGAATCATTAAGGATTGGAAGATTAAAAAATATCCAGCATGAGATTCATTATACTGCAAAACTCTGAAATACATCATATCCTAATTGAATGTTTGTGAAGAAATTCATATCATGCTTTATAGCACAATTTTATGCAACGTCAATTAGCAATCAGACTGATT